>JAABOM020059126.1:0-13149 GCA_011800125.2 Solanum clarkiae
TACAATTGAAAGCAACTAGTATAAAATAAATAATTAAATAGACTGGAATAATAATATTATCCTACATATTTATGACCCTACATCAATTCATAATCCTGATAAATTAAGTAAACATGATAACCATTAAACTAGAATATAATATAAAATAATATTGAGACATGGTAACAATTTTATTATAAAATTAAATTTAGCACAAAAAAACTTACAATAATAATCAAAACATTACACTGTGTGAACTTGAATGGTCCACAAAATCAACTCCTCAAAAATCTTCACTGAGAATAAAACAAGAAGAATGTTGGATTTTTCGATATGGTACAAAACAATCCGGATTGCCTACATATAGGCACGGAGGACGGGCGTCCTTCCGCGAAGGATGGTCGTCCTTTGTGGAAGGCCAATCGTCCTTCAGTGAAGGTCGGTCATCCTTCGTTGAAGGAAGGTCGTCCTTCACTAACCTTTTCGCTTTTCTAGAGTTTCTACACTTTTTTGAGATTTCCTTTTTGCATTTTTGACTATTTTCTTTGTTTTGAGCAATTTCCTTCTTCGTTAGCTTCTAATTTTTCTCCGAGCGTCATGAAATAATTTACCGACACTCCTTTTTGCTTTATTTTGACTTTATTTTGCTTTAGTTCCCATATTATCATCTGAATAAACCTTGTTTATACAATTCACATGATTTTGAAAATATTTTTGAATAAAAGAATTAATATGCCCTAAATTATTTAATTATTTTTAACAAAAATACTTTAAATATGAGTCCCAAAATAAGTATGAAACGAGCTTATCAAATTCCTCACACTTAAGTGTTGCCTCCCCTCAAGCAACAAATTGTTTATTCACATAGATTAGGATAACAAAAGATTTACAAAAAGTATATTGAACTATACATTTAAAAGAATAGATACATGAATTTAGCAATCAACTTTGATTTCTAAATTACTACCTCTTGTTTTTCTTGAAAAACTATGAAACTTAGTTCTGCTAGACCAAAATATTTGCACAAATTCTATCCATCAATCATTTTACCCAATTATGAGGAAGAAAATTAGCAATCAACTCTTTCAATTCTCAAAGTGGTGAGTTCAAGTAAAATTTAATAACTTAGCTGGAAGGTTGTTTTAAGAAAAGAGAATTTCAGAATGTAGGAATTATTTGTTAATACATCTTTATCCTGTTGGCACGAGAATAATGTACTTTTTCAGAAATTGTCTAGCCTCATCGAATGACATAGAACAAATTGTTTTTTGGCTAGACAATACATACTTTCTTTTCAACAAGTAATAAGTCTCATCAAATGACATAAAATCAAATGCTTTTTGACTTATTATTTCATTCTAAACTTAATCTCGACAAGGTGTATTTCTTTTATCTGACTTGATTGAAAAACCCCTACTGTTTTAAAAAGATCTTTTTCATGAACAACGAATGCTCATAATTTAAAAATAGCAGAGCATTATAAAAAAATTTCCAACAAAGTGTTAAAAATTAATTAACCTCCTCAATTTTTTTCTTTTTTTTTTAAAAAATAAGAGTTGATTTTGCTAACTTTATTTCCCAACTTCCAATTCTGACCGAAATTAACAAAAATATGTGCAAATATATGGTTTGGCAGAAGAAAGTTACAAACTAAAATTCTTTAAGAGGTATGTAATTTATAAAATAAAAGTGATGACTATGCTCATATAGTTAATCTAATCAGTATAGATTAAAATACTCATAACGAGTGTTTTTATCATAAACTCTATCCTCCTCACACTTAGAGTGAACCACGCCCTCATGGATCAAAGTGTTTGAAAAATAGAGTTTCTGAATAAAACATTGATATGCAAATAGTAATATATCCTCACACTTAGGAATAAGCATATGTAATAAAAATCTAATAAAATAAAACAAGGCATATAACATCATATGACAAAATAGGGGAAAAGGGCATAGAGCTCAGAAACTTCCCCAATAAGTATACACAAAGCCTATCCAGAAAAACCTGTCTCAAATATCAAAACATCAATAGTGCAAAATAAGGAGAAATCATGCTAGGTAGGAGGGTCGGAACTGCCACTGGGTGGATGTCTGTCTGGGAAATTAGAAAAGTATATCTCTTCTACCCGTGAGTACATCTAGTCAAACCTGACATCTTGTGCTCTCTGGTGCTCCTCCTCCGTTGTGGTCCATGCCTGCCAGCGAGCATCCTGTGCAGTGGTCCACTATGCCCATCGAGCATCCTGTGCCTCCTGTAATGATTTGAAATGATCAATCCCTGCTATAATGCTCTGTAGTGTAACTTCATGGCGTGGAGCTCGAGCTGAGAAGACGAAGCCTCAGAAGAAGGGTGATATGTATGTGACTATAGCTGAGGCCGAGTAGGCTCCGAGTGTGGCTGCTCGTGTGCTGGAGGATCATGCATCTCCTCCTCTGTCTCTGACTCAGACTCGGGTACTGGACGAACAAAATGCATATTTCGAAGGTTCATCGGTGTGAGGCGGACCCCACTATCATTCAGAGATTGCATGTCGGCAATCAGATCTGCTGGTATGAGAGACTGGGCTAACAGCGTCACCAGTGGATCGGCCTGGATGGTGAGTTTGTTCTTTACCTCCTATGCTCCACCAAACTCCAAAAGAAGAAGATATCATCCTTACTTACTCGGTTCGCCCCCTGTAGGCGTCCGAAGTAAGACATACTCAGAACATAACTCAAGACTCTCTAACCCGGCTCTCGCCAATATGAGGATGTGGGATCCTTATACCTAAATCCTCAGGTGTTAGTGGAGTAGGTGCGCCAAAATCTATCATAATCAAAAGAGGTTTCCAACTCCCTAACAAGCTGATCAAAAGCTACAGATCGTGCAAAGTCCTCCGTATATAGTCCTATGCAATAACCCAACTCCCTCACCAACAGTGTATGCTCCTCCCCTCTGAATGTAAAAACCATGCGAGTGTCGGGCCCAATGCGACTTGCCTTCAGCTCTAGACACTGGTCGTTCCAAAATTGAAGGGAGCACAGAAACTCCATTGTCAATCCTGGACTCGTGGGACCCTAAGAAAGTAGTAATCTCCTCCAACTAGACTTGCCTAGTAGAGCATGAATGCTCTCTCACAGTCTGTATAACTCTAAGGCCTCAACATCAAGAACCATAGGAGGGGCCACCTCTCTCTAATATCCCCACACTCTAAATCGCTTACAAGCCTCATCTCCACTAAAAGGAATCTGCCGACCTAAGATGTGTAGTGGGCTGGGTTTCCAGGAAACCCGGATCGTCGATGAGCCATCTGCAAAAACAGCCAATGATAAGAAACACATTCTAACACACTCTAATTCTTTTTTCACACTCCTTCCTAAATCACCTTATTATATCATATTAACAGGTTGCATCCCATTCAGTGCTTCTTTAATGTCACTAGCTTGACACCACAATGTTTCATTTCAAAAACCTCCCAATCTTAGAGGTACATCGAGGATCTTTCCTGGGGCACTCCTCCCCCTTCAAAAATTTTCAATCTATGACCATTAACCTTAAACTTCTCACCCTTTCTTTGGAGTTCAATAGTCCTAAATAGATAAATCTTTATTAGTTCAAACGGACCAGACCATCTTATTTTCAGTTTCCTGGGAAACAATCTCAACCGGGAATTGTATAAGAGCACTAGGTCCCCCTCTTTGAACTCCTTAGATTACTTGATATGTGCATCATGATATTTCTTCATGCGCTCCTTGTACAAATGATTGTTATGAAAGGCTAAGGTCCTCCATTCATCCAATTCACTGAGTTGATAGAATCTCTCCTTTCCAGCACTTTCCAAATCTAGGCATACCTTTTGCAATGCCTATAATGCCTTATGTTCAATCTCAACAGGTAAATGGCA
Source organism: Solanum clarkiae (assembly GCA_011800125.2). NCBI lineage: Eukaryota > Viridiplantae > Streptophyta > Magnoliopsida > Solanales > Solanaceae > Solanum > Solanum clarkiae. Next base: position 3,867 of record JAABOM020059126.1, read on the forward strand.
AGACTTCCTATAAATAAGATGGAATGGATTAGATCCTATAGGGGTTTTGTATGTTGTACGAAAGGCGCATAATATGTCATCCAACTTCAAACATCAATCCTTCCGTGTTTTAGCAACTGTCTTTTCCAGAATGCCCTTAATATCTCTATAAGCATTTTCCACTTGGCTTTATATTTGAGGGTGGTAAGAAACACCTCCCTTGTAATGAACGCCATATGTCTTTAAAGTTCTGGCCAATGGGACATTCTGAAAATGTGTCCCCTGTTCGCTTATAAGTACCTTAGATACTCCAAACCTCGCAAACAACTTTTTTAAAAATTGTACCACTGTGCGACTATCATTTTTCGGACATGCCTGTGCTTCGACCCATTTTGAGACATAATCAATTGCCACCAAAATATACTTATTACCATATGAACTGGGAAAGGGACCTATGAAGTCAATACCCTAAACATCAAATACTTCACAAGGAAGTATATAATTCAGTGGAATTTCATCGTGTTTGGTAATGTTTCCCGTTTGCTGGCATGCCACACATTTAGACACAAATGTGTGGGCATCTCAAAAAATGGTCGGCCAGTAGAATCCATAGTCCAATACCTTTTTAGCAGTCCTGCAGCCTGAAAAATAGCCTCCAGCTGGCCCAGCATGACAATGTTCCAAGATTTTCCATCCTTCCTCATCGTCAACACATCTTCTAACCACTTGGTCTGCACAAACTTGGAAAAAGTATGGGTCATTCCAAAAATAACGGACAACTTTCCTTTTGAGTTTCTTTTTGAGATGGGAAGATAGCATGCTAGGCTCGATACCGCCAGCTAAAAAGTTGGCGATATCAACATACCAAGGTGTCTTCCCTTGAATCTGTAAAACCTTCTCAAAAGGGAATTCTTCTCCCAAATTGTTCAGCCATCTCCAATTCCATTCGAGAGAGGTAGTTAGTTGCTTGGTTAGATGCACCTCTCTGATATCTTATTTGAAGGTTAAATTCTTGTAAAAATAAAACTCAACGTAATAATCTAGACTTTGCATTATTTTTCTGAAGTAAATATCTTAATGCCGAATGATCGATGTAGACAATTACTTCTGATAAAATGATATAAGGCCTAAATTTTTCCAAAACATAAACAATTGCTAGAAATTCCTTCTCTGTGGTCGTGTAATTCAGTTGTGGTCCTGAAAACGTCTTACTAGCATAGTAGATTGAGGAAAAATATTTTCCTTCTTTTTGTACCAATATTGCCCTTACTACCAAATCGCTAGCATCACACATGATTTTAAAAGGTTTTGACCAATCAGGAGCCACAAGAACAAGTGCAGTAATCAACTTTTCCTTCAAAGTGATGAAAGCATCCATGCATTCCTTGTCAAAGTTGAATTTTGTCCCCTTTTCCAAGAGACGGGTCAAGGGTTTGGCAATTTTTCAGAAATCCATTATAAACCTCCAGTAGAAACTAGCATGGCGCAAGAAGCTTCGAATGACTTTTATGGAAGTTGGTGCGGGAAGTCTTTCGATTGCCTCAATCTTAGCTTTATCTACTTCGACACCTTTTCTAGAAACTTTATGCCCTAATACAATTCCCTCTTTGACCAAAAAGTGGCATTTTTCCCAACTTAACGACAGGCGAGTCTCCTCACACCACTCTAACACTTTTTCCAAATTATTGAGTTATTCTTCAAATGACTCTCCCGTAATAAAAAAAAAGTCATGCACGAATACCTCCATGAAATCCCCAATAAATTTCTCAAATATGGAAATCATACATCTCATGAAGGTGGTGGGGGCATTGCACAACTCAAATGACATCCGCCGAAAGGCAAATGTTCCAAATGGACATGTAAAAGTGGTCTTTTCTTGATCCTCGAGGTTAACATAAATCTGAAAATATCCTCTTAGAAAAATAGTAGTAAGCATGCCCCGCCAATTTCTCAATCAATTGATCAATGAAGGGAAGTGGAAAGTGATCCTTTCTGGTAACATCATTCAACTTTCGATAATCAATTACCATTCTCCACCAGGTCACCGTGCGACTAGGAACAAGTTCTTCTTTCTCATTTTTCACCACAATCATCCCTTCTTTCTTTGGGACAACATTAATAGGAGATACCCAATGACTGTCAGATATCGGATAGATGATACCCGCATCTAACAATCGAATCACCTCCTTTTGCACTACTTTCATCAACTTTGGATTTAATCTCCGCTATGCTTGAAAAACAAGCTTGAACCCTTCTTCAATTGCAATTTTATGGGTACAGAAAGCTGGGATAATTCCTTGAATATCCTCCAATTTCCAAGAAAATGCTTGTTTATGTCGCCCAAGAATTGATAATAGTTTGCTTTTCTGTTCTACAGTCAAATCTGATGCAACTACAGCAGGGCATTGCCTCTTTTCATCCAAAAATGCATACTCCAAAAGGTTAGGAAGTGGCTTCAATTCTAGAGAATCCAATCCCTCAAGCTTAGCATTTTCACTTTCTTTCTCCAGAACTTCCTCACACTTATCTCCTTCTGTCCTCAAAATTGTACCCAGCCCAAAAAGTGTCTCAATAGACCCTTTGTCTCGTATGATCTTTTATCGAATGATAAAATTTTATGGGGTCTGGAGATTTATCTATTATATCGATGACCTTGAAGGTGCATTAATTCTCTCCAACCTTAAATGTCATTTCACCATCATGAACATTAATCAATGCCCTAGCAGTTGCTAGAAATGGACACCCTAAAATTAGGGGCATTTCTGAATCTTCCTTCATATCCAAGATTATGAAGTCTGCAGGAAATGTGAATTTTTCAACCTTTACATGTATATCTTCAATTATACCCCGAGGATAACAAATAGAACTATCCGCTAGTTGAATACACATTCGGGTTGGTTTTAATTTCATAATTTCTAATCGCTCCATAATCGAGGTTGGCATTAAATTAATGCTTGTTCCCAAATCTGCCAATGCTTGTTTGAAGTAAATGTCGTCAACAGAACAGAGAATGGTCAACCTCCCTGGATCTTGGCATTTTTCAAGCAACTGCTGGAGCATAAATGTAGAACAATTTGCATTTAGATTCACAACTGGAACATCCTCCCAGTCCCTCTTATGAGTAACCAAATCCTTTAGGAACTTAGCATATTTTGGCATTTTTATCAAAACATCCATGAGGGATAATTTAACTTTCACTTGGCCCATGATTTCAAGAAATTTTTAGAAGGCCTTTGCATCATCATTTTTCTTCACCCTCGAAGGAAAAGGAATGGTTACTTTCTCTGTGGCGGGATTTTTACCGAATTAATGGTCCGAGTATGTTTCCTTCTCATTTTTCTCTTCTTTTATTTCCCCTTATTATTTGTAACCGGCTCAACACTACTTGTATCAAGGGTTGTTTTCATACTTTGTTCTCGGCCTTGAACCTTTTTCCCACTCCTCAATGTATTAACACTAATGTGTTCATAAGGATTAGGTTCAGTTTTGGTGGGCAGAGTTCCTGGTTGACGAATCAACAGTTGTTCCATCATCTTTTGAAGAAACTCTTCATTAGTTTTCTGACTTCTTTCCAAGGATTCCTCCAATCTCTGAATTCTTTAATCATTTTTTCAATCTCTCTCTTCCATCATTCTTTTTAGTTTAGTAGTTGGGTCTTCTATTTTCCTTTGATTTGAGGGAACATAAACTTGGTTACTCCCCCCATGTTAAAATTCAACCCTCGCTGATTATTCCATCCTCCCTGATTATTTCATCCTCCTTATTTGAAATTATTATTGCGTTGAAAATTATTTCTTGTAGGATTCTTACGTCAACGGCCTTGTTGACTATTGGTTGCCATGGTCCCTCCCTTTTTTTGCATATTGTGCCAGATTTACTTCTCTTATGGTGAGAGAAATTGGTTCCTCAAAATAGAGGCAATGAGAAGTGAAATGATTTCCAAAACATGATTCACATGACAAGACAAGCTCAGATTGTTGAGAACTTGAACCGCCTTGATGATATGTTTCAGCTTGAGTCACTGGTTCGTTATGACGGTTACTATTGGGATGATGGTTGACAGGTCCAAGTTGTTCTTGAATAGTTCTTTTCACCAAGCTTTCCATACTTTCTTTCAATGTTGTCAATTGGTCTACCTCATATAGACCAATTTTAGATGGCATACTCTTTTATCATACCAATATTTTGCATTGCAAGTGAGCTTCTCAACTAAATTCCTCACTTTTTTCTATTGTCATGTCAAGAAAAAACCAGACCTTTGAAGAATGATCAAGCTCTTTCTTTGATGGCACCAGTATTCCTTGGTAGAAATGGAACATCATACTAGCAGTATGAGTGCAGGAGGACATTTGATTTTCAGATCCTTGAATCTTTCCCAAGCCTCGCTCAATGATTCCGACGAAGCTTGCCAGAAATTTTGAATTGAACTTTTGATTTTGGAGAAGGCAAAAGGTGGGAAATATTCATGCCTAAATACTTGATGAAGATCATCCCAAGAAGTAAAATGCCCACTTGGGAACGTATTAAGCCATCGTGTCGCCTTATCACGTAATGAAAAAAGGAAACAGTGATAACTTAATATGGTCCGGAGACACTCCATTTGTCCTAAATGTTTGGAAGGTTCGTGAAAACCAAAGCATGTGAGCCTGAGAATCTTCATTCTTCTACCCCCCAAATTGATTGTTCGAGAGCATCTGAATCACGACAGGTTTGATTTCGAATGTATGGGCATCAATATTAGGGAGCCCTATAGGATTCTCTTCTGTATATGTTGAGTTCATAGCTTGAATTATTGTCCTACACTACCTATCAGCAATTGGTACCCTACCAGCATGTTGATCTATTTCTTCTTCTATCTCAAAATCCTGAAGTTTAATTTCTTCCTCACCTTTCTCAGTAACCTCCTTAGGTGAATTTTTAGGACTAATAGGAGCTAAGGAATATTCTAAATATAAGGGATTTTCAAAGTTTCTAGATTGTTGAGAAGAAGTACTCGTGCTTTTGGAGCGAGTAAGCATGCAGTACTTGCAAAAAGAATTAAAACAAAATAGTAAATGCTAGGAAAATGACCTAACCAATTTGCTTCCAGGATAACCAGAAATTTTAATAGAATTTTTCTGCGCCAATCCCCGGCAACAGCGCCATTTGACAAAACAATATAGTGGTAGTCAACCTACTCCGTGAGGAATCGATTTATTCCTGTGTCATATTCTCAAGGACTGGCTCAAGGAAATATTCTATTAAAACTAGTTAGACAAAGTTTACTAGTTGGTATCGAAAGTCCCCTAAATTTGAATATGTATGGGATATTTGAACAAGTATTACAACAATTATAAAAATAAGGATTATGAATTAAACTCAGGTCGTAAATAATTTCAGACTAATTTTAATATCCAGTCTATTTAATTAATTTATTATATTAAACTAGTAATCACCCCGTCAAGATTGATGTACTAAATGAATCTTATCCCTAGGTTTAATAGCATGCATCAATGTAGTTGCCTTAAAACTATTATTTATACTATTAAATACAAATTATAGTCTTTCAATAATTAATTAACAAATTGGCCAAATTCATTAATTTATTTTTTCCTACAATTGAAAGAAACTAGTATAAAGTAAATAATTAAATAAACTGGAATAATAATATTATCCTACATATTCATGACCCTACGTTAATTAAAAATCCTAAATAAATTAAGTAAACATGATAACCATTAAACTAGAATATAACATAAAATAATATTTAGACATGGTAATAATTTTATTATAAAATAAAATTAACCACAAAAATTTACAATAATAATCAAAAGATTACATTTTGTGAACTTGAATGGTCCACAAAATTAACTCCTCAAAGATCTTGACTTAATACAACCAAAGAAGGTTTTTTAAAGAAGTATAAAACAAGAAGAATGTTGGATTTTTTGATATGGTACAAAATAATCCGGAGTACCTATATATAGGGACGGAGGACGGGCATCCTTTCGCAAAGGACGGTCGTCCTTCATGGAAGGCCGATCGTCCTTAGCGAAGGTCGGTCGTCCTTCATTGAAGGATGGTCGTCCTTCACTGACTTTTTTGCTTTTTCAGATTTTCTTTACTTTTTTTGAGATTTCCTTTTTGCCTTTTTGACTATCTTCTTCGTTTTGAGAAATTTACTTCTTCATCATCTTCTAATTTTTCTCCGAGCTTCATGACATGATTTACCGGCACTCCTTTTTGCTTTACTTTGACTTCATTTTGCTTTAAAACCTGTATTATTCTCTGAATAAACCTTGTTTATACAATTCATATAATTTTAAAAATATTTTTGAACAAAAGAATTAATATGCCCTGAATTATTTAATTATTTTTAACAAAAATGCTTTAAATATGAGTCCCAAAATAAGCACGAAACGAGCTTATCACTTGCCATCTTCAAGAAACTTGGCTTGGGAACTCCTACTCCTACAAAAATGTGGTTACTAATGGCAGACAAAATAGACAAAAAACCTATAGGAGTGCTTTATGATGTATTGGTAAAGGTAGAGAAATTTATATTTCCCGTAGATTTTCTTATACTTGATTGTAAGGTTGATTTTGCAGTTCCTATTATTTTGGGGAGGCCCTTCTTAGCTACAGGGTGCACTCTAGTTGATATGGAGAAAGGACAACTCACATTCAGAGTTGGGGAAGAAGAGATCGTGTTTCATGTTTGTCCACAAGAAAGGAAGAACTGTAATCTGAGGGTTGTTTCGGTTATTGAAACTATTGATGATGATGATAAGTTAGAAGTGCCTGTTGAGCTACGACTAGGAGTTGACACGTTGGAGGCAGTCCTGATGAACTTTGATGGTGATAGTATTCCAGATTTTGAGGAGACAGTAAATGCTCTTGGGTTATCATTCGGCCCTAGACGTCAGACCGAATTGGAGTTAGACTTGAAGAATCGGGAGACACCACCAACAAAACCTTCTATAGAGATGCCACTGGTGTTGAAATTGATAGCACCTCCATCGCATTTAAACTATGTATTCTTAGGAGAGAACAGGACATTACCAGTCATCATAGTTGCAGACTTGAATGAGGGGCAAGCAATACCCGTGTGATAGTACTCAAGCAGTTTAAAAGGCCTATTGGGTGGACTATTACAGATATCATTGGTATTCCTTTGGGGATATGCACTCACAAAATCTAGTTAGTTAAAGACTACAAACCCAATATTGAGCATCAAAGGCGTCTGAACCCTCCTATGCAAGAGGTAGTTCGCAAGAATATCATCAAGTGGTAAAATTGCAGACAGTGAGTGGGTATGTCCAGTACAGTGTGTTCCAAAAATAGAAGGCATCACAGTGGTGCCTAATGCTAAAAATGAATTGATTCCTATGAGGCCAGTTACCAATTGGAGGGTATGTATGGACTACAGAAAACTCAATGCCTTAACAAAGAAGTATCACTTCCCTATGCCATTCATGGATCAGATGCCCGATAGACTTGCAGAAAAAAGAATGGTATTGTTTCCTTGATGGGCATTCTGGCTATAATCAGATCATCATTGCTCCAGAAGATCAGGAGAAAACTACTTTCACATACCAATATGGTACATTTGCATTTAAAAGGATACCATTTGGATTGTGTAATGCCTCGGCCACATTTCAAAGGTGTATGATGTCTATTTTCTCGAATGTGGTGGAAAGCACTATTGAGATATTCATGGATGATTTTAGCGTGGTTGGTCACTCATTTGAGGATTGCTTGGCAAACTTGCATGATATTCTGCAAAGATGTGTGGAAAGTCACTTGGTACTAAATTGGGAGAAATATCATTTTATTGTTAAGGAAGGTATTGTGTTAGGCCATAGAATCTCGGGTAAAGGCATTGAGGTGGATAGAGCTAAGATTGAGGTAATTGAGAAGCTCCTACCACCCATTTCAATAAAGGGTGTTAGAAGTTTCTTGAGGTATGCAGGGCTTTACAGACGGTTCATAAAAGACTTCTCCAAAATCTCACACCATTATGTAAATTATTGGAGAAGGATGCCAAGTTTGTGTTTGATGATGCTTGCATGCAAGCCTATGAAGAATTGAAAAAGAGGTTGACGTTATCACCAATTATTGTAGCTCCTGGTTGGTCCAAGCCGTTTAAAATAATGTTTGATGCTAGTGGAGTTGCATTGGGTGTGGTTTTGGGACAACGTAAGGAGAAAGTCATACATCCCATATACTATGCCAGCAAAGTCCTAAGCATAACTCAGAAGAATTACACCATCACAGAACAAGAGTTGCTTACATTGGTCTTCGCATTCGAAAAGTTTTGGTCGTACTTATTGGGAGCCAAAGTGATAGTGCACAGGGACCACTCAACATTGAAATATTTGATGTCTAAAAAGAATGCAAAGACAAGATTGATAAGATGGATACTTCTGTTACAAGAGTTCGACTTCGATGTTATTGACAGAAAAAGGTCAGAAAACTAAGTTGCCGATCACCTATCTAGATTACAGGATGGAGCAATGATACAGTTTGATGATGGTCTTGAGATTAATGACTCTTCCCTGACAAAAGAGTGTTGGTGGCATCACATGATCTTAAACCTTGGTTCGCAGATTATACAAATTATCTGGTGAGTGACATCATATCTCCTAACTTGAACATGCATCAAAGACAAAAATTTATGCATGATGTGAGGAAATTCGCATAGGATGATCCATACTTATTTTGTGTGTGTGCTGATGGAATTATCCGTCATTGTGTCCCTAAGTTAAAAATGATGAGCATACTTGAAGCTTGTCACTCATCACTTGTAAGTGGGCACCATAGTGGGATTTGAACAACCCATAAAATTATGCAGTGTGGATATTATTGGCCCACAATCCACCAAGATGCTTGTGATTATGCCAAAGCTTGTGATAGATGCCAAATAGAAGGTGGAATCACCTGCAAACATGAGCTCCATCTAAATCCTATTTTGGTAATCGAGTTGTTGTGTTTGGGGGATCGATTTCATGGGACCATTCATTGGCTCGCACGGGAACAGGTACATCTTAGTAGCTATGGGTTATGTCTCTAAGTGGGTGGAGGCTGTGGCTCTACCCAACAACGAAGGTATAAGTGTCACAACATTCCTCAAAAGGAACATCTTCTCTAGATTTAGCACTCCTCGGGCCATCATCAGTGATGGTGGCTCTCACTTTTGCAATAGGCTCTTTAAAGCACTCCTTGAAAAGTATAGGGTAAAGCACCGGTGTAATAGCCCGGCCCCCACACGTGCATATATTGTCCGCTTTGCCAGCCATGGGTCGCCCATACGCCCATGCACCAG
>JAABOM020059127.1:0-13148 GCA_011800125.2 Solanum clarkiae
AATTAATTGTTTAAATTAATATTGACATGTTAATAATAAATATTAATTAATTTTAATTTAAAATATGGTTATTTTTTATAATATCCGCGCAAGATGCGGGTACGTATACTAGATAGATATATACACAATATAGTCAACTAATAAACAAGCCCAATATAGCTAAAAATGTAGCTATATAATCAAACATGCTAGTCTATAAGCCTCTAAGAGTAGTAAAGCTTGATTGGGACAAAACTATATATAGCAAAAGCAAACAAACCTCCAAACTCTGGCAGCTTCGGAAGAAAGGAACTAGTCAATTGGATAAAAGTCAATCCTGCTACTGAGGAGGGCTATTGAGTCATCTATCGGGACCTGGAGGTATGAATGCAGTGATTCTAGGCAATGGGGATGTCAATACGAATTAACATATCGAATATGAGACAATATCATTTGAGATTTGTGTTTTCTTTCAAATCTATTGTAATGCATTAAGAGACTTGTGCACGTGACAAACACGTTTTGGAGATTTTAATTAAGTTGACTTTGTTATTTGTATTATTGACTATTAAAAATCTTTTAACCTTATTTTAGTTTCGTATTTTATCATCATAATTGAGTTTAGGCTGACTTGTCTTGATGGACAAGTTTCATCACGTCCATTTTTAATTTGGGTCGCAACTATAATATACCAAAAATAATCGGATAAAAAAATCAAGAATAAAATAAGCATCGCGACCTATTCCTACACCTGAACATAACGAAAATAGTCAAACAATAATCTAACCAAGTCCCTATAAGCTCGACAACTACAAATAACAAACAAGATTACCTACCTAGGCCCATAAGCCTAGAAGGTGCCAATCCAATCTATATACCCCTATCAATAGTTTCCTTACCCCGCAAGCAATCATATAGTATCCCTTTTAAGCAACAACATAACCCCATAGACAAAAGTCACATAGCCCTCTTAGAAAATAACATACTCTTGAATCTAAACATATCAAAAATAATAAAAAAAATACATACATGATATATATGGGTTTAATACCTCAAACTAACCTAATTAGCCATATGGGTTTTGCATATAGCTTCTCCCAAGCCCATTTACAAGATTGGGCTTTCTAGAAGAGAAAGTGGATGTGACATTTGTTTGAAGCCCAAATGTAAAATCATTTCTCAATTTTTTCATAAATAACTAATAGTAATAGTAAAAAAATTATGTTAAATTGTTTGATACTCTCATTTCTAATCAGTCTTTTTAATTACACAGGGAGAACAATCAATTTAAAGTTTTTCTTTTAGAAAAGATTATTTTTTTCGCGATTTTCCTCTTAATAATAAATTATTATTTTAAAAAATTATATGATGATTGATAGAGGTCATGACTAATACTGATGGTTGTGAGTATGTAATTACTAATGATGATGATTGTTGGTAATGATAATTAATTAGTAATTCATAGTGGATCGTGACGGACTAATGGAAATTATAATTGAGGTGAATGATAGTAAAATGTTTGTGGTGATAATGACTGATAATAGTTGTTGAATTTATTATCTTGGTTAATGATCAAATTGGTAATCCAAAAGGATTATACTAAAATTGTTATTTTACTTTGATTGTATTACAACGACTTTAACATTTTATCAATCATATTTTCTATTTTTTAGTATTACTTTTGATCATGGACAACACAAACTAATCTCTTTACTTTTTTATTGCGATATTTTTTTCTTTTCACATAAAAATTAGTATTACGTGTCGTCTCTTGTCATGCCCCGGGAGGGTACCCTAGGCGTAATTGGCACTCGAAGACTATTGCTAGCCCCCAAGCGAACAACCTAATCTCACCACATTCGTTCAATCGGTCGATCAGCGAAAGACATTAAAGAATTAACCTTAACCATCAGTGGGCTACAAGACTCATCAATTAGGTCTATCACATGAAACGAGATTAATAAAAGGATGCAGTTTAAAAAGAAAGAAGGGAAAAGAACCTCAACATTATCTATTATCTCTCTGTGTCTATGAAACCTCTATAATTATTATCTAAGAAGGTACCATGACAGGCCATGGCTACCATAATCCAATAAAATAATTCAAAACAATAGGAAGGGAAATAACGACATCCTCCGAATGCAGGGGAAAACTCACCAAGTCTCTGTCTGGAAATCTGTGTACCTCAACGATTCATATGCTGAAGTCCTTTGTCTACGGAATCTGCATCATAAAATGATGCAGCGCCAAAGTGGCTTTAGTACGTGGAATATATCGTATGCAAAACGGACTAAAGTAAACTGTATATGCAAGACAATATAATATGACACCAACTCATCGGTTACTCAATCTCAACTCAAGATAAGGAATAGGTCTCTATCACATCCCCATCAATCAAAATTCATACTATCACATCAACATTAGAGTACTATCAACATGGAGCATATCTGGGAGTTTCTCTAACCGACAACCAACATCTATGAGTCGATGATGATACAATGAAGAGATGTCATTGTCACATCCGTCCAGTACCTTGCGGGGGTAAAGGACGAGTCTGTCAGTGGATCCAAAAGTCTGTCAACTCCTCTGCGGGACAAAGGAAACATCCACTTTCACAATCCAATCCTTTCCTATGCTAGCCACGTAGTTAAAGAGTGCGAATGGGACTCACTCTTACCTATTTCGGTGCTCAATACTCCTCCCATGACTTGACTTGCTCATAAAACTATCAATTAATCAAGGATTTCCATCACCTAGCCTCTACAGGCGAGATACCTCAACTCATCTCATCATCTATCAACTCAAGGAGCAGGATCATTCTTTAAAGGTTAATTTTAATCTCATTTAGACTCTAAAGACACTAATCTCATCAATTTCAGTCATCAATACATTCACCTCAGGATCCGGACCATAGCAAACAACACACCCAAACAGTCAAGGCTCTAGACATTATCCCTAAGTTCATTCTTGAAGTCTTTAGCAAGGAAATCATGTATGATATATACATAATCATATAATTATCCATGTAAACAGTTAATTCAAGTTATGATGATCATCAACTTAAGAAAATATATAGAAATTAAAGATAATTTTCAAGATAACATTCAAAAACTTCACATATAGATCCATCACCCTCAACTATTCAACCTAATTCAATCATGGGGCATATGGCAGAACAATCCCATGTTCTGGATAGTCTTTACATACCTGAGATGAAGATTGTACTAATCTTAATTAAGAATTTGATCCTCAATCCATGAACCTTCAAACCATTTCTTCTTCCTCTCTCAGGAACACGCTTTAGACTTAGAAAAAATAAGTGGGTTTTGTAACCTTTCGTAAGAATAAAAAGCTTTAAAACATGTTTTGGGACTTAAAAATGGGTTGGGAATTTTCAAAATACCCTTTCCAAAATTAAAAGAAAAATATTCAAAAATTATGCACTGGTTTGTAACGCACCAGGGTCACGGACCAGTGTATTTTCCATAAAAATTCCTCCGAATGAGTTTATAACTTCCCATCGAAATTTTTAAAAAAATTATAAGTATCATTCCACGCCCTGTCCATGTCGTCCCAAGGGCGCGGATCGACACTGTCTCCAAATTAATGAGCGAAAATTATTTTTTGATCCGGTTATTCTAAAATCGAATCGAGATCATTTTCCCACTCGATTTTTCACGCTGATCGCAAATCCGATCTTAGATTTCCTATTAGAGCTTGGGAAGACGCATTATGCGCACGATTATATTCTAAAAGCATTTCAATAATTTTACGGGGTATTACATCCCCCTTCTCAATTTTAGATTTGGCTGTAACACAAACAAATAATTGATATTGCTTACACAATTTATTCATATGATCCTACAAAAAATTCTAACAATTTTGTCTTGAATAAAAATAACTAACACCGAAAATTATATTGCACTTCTTTTCTTGTTACTATTTTTATTTTATAAACATTGTGTATATATAATCATATAAACACTTTTTATTGATTGAACTAAAAATCAAATAGTTAGAAATCAAAAATTAATTAATTAAAAAATAATAATAATTATCATATTGGTTTGATTATCGACATGTTCACAAATCAAAATTGATAATGCATTTATCGAATTAAACTAATTAACATGCATCTCTAAATTTGACGATGATGATTATAAGTGATGGATAATGATAATTGACACGGACAAGAGATAACAGTGGTCACCAATAACAATCAATAAAGTAATATTTAAATATCATGTTTACATAAAATATTCAATATCATAAATAACATTATTTACACCAAACTGAAATACGTAAAGAAAATTGCCAGAGACCCACAAAAAGCTCTCCACTAAACCCTAGATAAGCCGCCGCCATTGAAATCTGGTTTTCCGATCATGGCCGTCCCGGCGGTCGGCCAACCCCCTCCTGGGGTTGGTCAGTCAGCCTCAACACCTATGACGTTTACAAATCTGTTAAAACCATGAGTAGCGGGGAAACCAAAACCCCTGAAACCAATCTCATATTTGCATAGTGAACCTATTGTTCTTCGGGATCAAGTGAAAGTTGATCACATAATAGTCAATGAAAACCTTCAATATGCTGTTATTGGTAAATTCTCATATGGTTGGTCAGAAATCCAGGAATTATGAAAATTGATTCCTAAATAATGTGAACTCAAAGGAGACTGTAATATTAACTTACTTAGCAATAGACGTATTTTGATTAGAGCAACTCTTTTGGAGGATTATGTTCATCTGCTCTCAAAGCTGACTTTTTACATTACTCAACATAATAGGTCCTACCCTATGCGAACTTTGAAATAGGATTCGATATTTAATCCGAAGGAGGAGACTATTACAGCAGTTGCATGGATCTCGTTCCCATCGTTACCCCAAACATTTTGGAGAGGAGGCTACTTTTTCTTTGGCTGCAGCAGTGGGCAAACCTTTGCAAGTAGATATGGCCACAAAGAATAAGACAAGGCCAAGTTGTGCAAGGGTCAAAGTGAAAGTAGATCTTTTAGGAGAATTCCCCAAGAGAATAAAGATAGGGATCCGACAAGGGGTTGATAAGATTTTGGAGAAACGGATACGCATAAAGTATGATTATGTACCGAAATATTGCTCCACCTGTAAAATTCTAGGTCATGATGAGGAACAATGCTTTGTGAAGCATCTTGAATTATATAACCAGGAGGAACAAAAGAAAGAGGAACTAGTACCAGAAAAGAAGGAGGACAAGTAACAGCCAGAGAAGAAAGAGAAAAAAATGCTGAAACCAAGGACATGGAAGGTTTTTCTACACAAAAGAAGAAAAATGGGCTGCCTCACCAACCTGATCAAATGTGGCAAGCTCGGAGTTCAAAACAAATTTGAGACCCTAGAAGGCCAGGGAGAGAAAGATGCAGAGCCTGTGGATGGAGGGCAATCCAATAAGGGAGAGAAAAATGGGAAACTAGTCACCAAGCAGTGGGTTAAGGATAAGTTTACTGATCTACAAAAGCAGCAGAAGACTCCTAGAATGTCTCCTCAAGGGAAGAATGACAATAAGGAGGTCCCGAATGTATCAGTGGGGAACCATGGGAGTACAAATAAACTAGATATTTCAGAGGTTCAGCCACTCAATTCTTCGAATCAGCCACAGAATCCAACCAGAGGAGAGGAAGGAGTAGAGCAGAACAATACAGGTGGAGATGTTAACAACATCTTCATGAGTGGGGATAAGCTAATTGAGGATAATGAATTAGGGAAGGAAGCCTTATCGACACAACAAGGAAATAGACAAGCTATTCAGATGGAAAATGCCCATGAAAAGCAGGATGAAGAGGGGATAGAAACCAACATACAATATGTAAGTTCAGAAGGGGATTTATCACCTCGGTATGTTCAAACACTGACAGTAAAAAAAGGCACATCAAAAATAATTTCATTACAAGTGAAAAAAAGAGCAATACAGGGAAGGTCCAGAGTAGTGATCAATGATTGATAAGGCCTGTTTTGGAATATAAGGCCAGTTAAATCTCAGAATATTTTTGGAAGGCTAATTGACCTTAATAGAAGACATAAGTACTCATTCGTAGCTTTACTGGAGCCTTTTCAGGTCCCACATGAGCTTAATCAATACAAAGATAGGTTAAGTTTTGACAAGGAAGTAGTTAATTGTTCTGGTAAAATCTGATTTTTTGGAACGACAGTTGGGAAGGGTCTACTGAATCTGACTCTCCACAGCATATCACTTTGAAATTCTATTGGAATTCTAAGGTTCTTTTTACATAACTTCAATGTATGCAAGATGTAGTGCCCTAGATAGGCTGGAACAATAGGAATAACTTGAAAGTTCTAACATCAATGGTTGTCCATGGATGGTGTGTGTGTATGTGGGGGAGGGGGGGTGATTTTAATGTGGTGCTTAATTAAGAAGAAAAATTGGGTGGCTTACAATTCTCATAACTGGAGGCTATGAATTTTGCTTAGTGTATTGCTGCTTGTGCTTTGATGGAAGTAAATTTCTCTGGTAGCAAATATACTAGGTGGAATAGGAGAATTAATGATGATAGTATCTTTAAAAGATTGGATAGGGTGTTGGTTAATGTGAATTTTTGGATGCATGCCTTATGACTGAATCACAACATTTAGCTAGACAGGGTTCTGAACATGCTCCAATACAGCTAATCTGTAACAGTACAACAAGAGAAATTATCAAATCTTTTAGGTTTTTGAATTTCTGGTGCAATCACAGCTCATTCCTAGATATAGTTCAGAATAATTGGGAGGCTGACTTTAGTAGTGACCCATTTCTGATACTAAATTCTAAGCTAAAAAAGATCAAAAGGGCTTTAACCTCATGGAGCAACGAAACTTATGGCAATATATTCATCCAAAGAGCCACTCTAGATGACATAGTGAGATTTAAGGAAATAGCTCTAGAAATTGATCTTTCCCTAGAAAACAGAGCAGAGTTGAAGAAAGCTGAGACTGAATTGATTCAATCCTTAAAGATAGAAGAGGAATATTGGAGACAAAAAGTAGGAATGAAATGATTTATTCACGGGGATAGGAACACTAAATTCTTCCACTCTTATGAGCAAGGAAAAAGAAGAAAGATGCAAATTCATGAAATTCAGTCTGAGAATGGAGACTTACTCAGTGATGAAAAGGAAATTGGTGAAGCTGCAGTCCATTTCTATCAAAGTCAGTCTCAGGAAGATACTCAGAATCAGAGCTTTGAAATATTAAGGTACATTCCTAAAGTGATAACAAAGGCAGATAATAAAAAGATGAAGATGTGCCAAACATAGAGGAAGTCAAGACTACTGTTTGGGTACTAAATGGTAACAGTGTGGCAGGGCCAGATGGATTTACTGGAAAGTTTTTTCAGAAGTGCGGGAAGATAATTAGTGAAGATCTGACAAGAGCGGTTCAAGCCTTATTTTGTGATAGTGAGATATCAAGGTTTGTATCTCATACAAACTTGGTCCTCATTCCCAAAAAAGAATACCCTAAATCATTTACAGACCTTATGCCTATAAGCTTAAGTTCTTTCATCAACAAACTGATTTCTAGGGTTTTACATGGCAGAATAGTGGAATTCCTACCAAAATTATTTCTCCTAATCAAACAGGCTTTATGAAAGGAAGGAGTATCATTGAGAATGTGTAACTTGCTCAGGAGATTATCAGAGATATCAATAAGAGGAAGGAGCATATCAATATAGTTGTTAATCTAGTTATGACTAAAGCTTATGATAGGGTCTCTTGGATCTTCTTGACTAACGTCCTAAGGGCCTTTGGATTCTCTGAGATCATCATTGACAGGGTTTGAAGATTGGTGTAAAATAATTGGCACTCTATGCTCATCAATGGTCAGTCCTCTGAGTTCTTTAGGTCTTCTAGAGGGTTTTGGGTGATCCTTTATCACCCACTCTATTCATAATTACAACAAAAGTGTTGTCTAGGGGGCTGAATAACCTTATACATAATAAGAAATTCATAGGTTATAGTCTGTCTAAGTGAAGTCCAAGGATAAATCGTCTCTCATATGCAGATGACACTATATTATTTGGATCAGGGGACAGAAGCTCTATTATCTTGATGATGAAGGTCCTGAGAGACTATGAGGAGGTGTCTGGACAACTTATTAATAAATTAAAGAGTCTGTTTTATCTCCATAAAAATATTCCTTTGATTTATTCAATAAGAGTTAGGAAACTCACTGGAATCAGGCAGGGTGATTTTCCTATAACATATTTGGGATGTCCTGTTTATTGTGGAAGAAAGAATAATGATTGCTTTGAAGATATGATCAAGAAGGTTTCTAGAAGAATTCTTTCTTGGCAAAATAGGTTTCTTTATTTTGGAGAAAGGCTTATTCTTGTCAGGTATGTTCTACAATACCAATTTATTTGTTGTTTGCAATGAGCCCAACAAAAGCTATGATTAAGAAGATTCATCAAATCTTTGCCAAGTTTTTCTGGGAGAAGAATAATGCAGAAAGGAGAAAATACTGGGCATTTTGGGATAAAATGTGTTATCCTATAGAAGAAGGAGGTTTGGGAATCAGATCCCTATTTGACATCAACAAAGCCTTGATGACGAAGCTATGGTGGAACTTCAGAACAGGTATTGGCACTCTGTGGGGTTCTTATATAGGAGAAACAAGTACTGTAAGAGGTTCCACCCTTTGTTGGCCTCAGGCAAAGCATCACATGTTTGGAGGAGTATGATATAGGTGAGAGATGATGTAGAACCCAATATTTGGTGGCAATGATGACACCTGAAATGGTTGATTATATTATTGCAGAAGTCCAACAAATGGTAGATGATTCTAATGACAAGGCTTGGTGGATAGGCTCCCTTGATGGGGTTTCTTCGGTCAAAATAGCCCACCAGATTATTAGATCTAGAAGAAATAAGGTGGCCGATTGACATAAATATATCTGGTTTAAGTGGTTACCACACAAGATATCTTTTTTCCTGTGGAGGGTGATTAATAAGAAAATACCTACTAATGATGTTTTAAAGAGGATGAGTATCTGTTGTGATACAGGAGTGGAAGAGACTATAAACCATATCTTCCTAACAACTCCCATAGCCCAAAAGCTGTGGAAGCATTTTGTTGTCTGTGCAGGTTTCAAGTTACAGGGAGGGGTGCTGGCCCACACAATGCAAAATTGGTGGAAACATGTTGATACTTTGAGGGGGAGGAGAGTTCTATACACAATTCCAGCAATTATCATATGGGAATTGTGGAAGAGGAGGGATTCAATAAGGCATGACAAGAATGTGAGTTATGAGAGAGTTTTGAATAACTGTCTCAAAACTATTCAAGTTATTGCCACTTGTTGTTTTCCAGCAACGCAAAAGAACTTAGGAAACTGGAGTTACATATATGATCAGATACAGGCTTATAGGCATAAACTAAGCTATAAACTAGTTAAGTGGACTGCCCCTAAGCCTGATTGATATAAATGCAATATTGATGGAGCATGTAGAGGTAATCCAGGTCCTAGTGCCTATGATTTTTGTATCAGGAACAATGGTGGGGATCTTATCTATGTTGAGGCAGGTAGTTTGGGGGATGCTAATAGCCTAATTGCTGAAATTACTGCTATCTGGAAAGCACTAGAATTCTGCAAGGATCAGGCATTGCAAAATATTATCTTGGAGACTGATTCTTTAAGTCTACATAAGATAATCATAAAGGAATGGAAGGTGCCATGGGAGATTGTGCAGTGTGTGGAAAAAATGTGGGCAATAATAGGCAATATAAACATCATACTTGTTCATACATATAGGGAGGCAAACCAATTAGCAGATTATATTGCAAATATAGGTTTCGACAAAGAGGATAAACAACAATTCTGGACATTTCAAAACCTATCAAGTTTTGCAAGGAGGGTATTAAACATAGATAAAGAACAGATCCCCTCCATAAGAATCATCAAGGAAAATATCAACATAAACCACAGAGCCTATGCTAGCAACTAACAGAGAATTGTTTATACAGTTAACATTATATACAGAAGAAATACTTATCATTAGATTGCTACTATGCAAAATACTAGCTATGTTATATACGCCAGCCCTCAAAAAGTTCAGCACCAGCAAAAGAAAGAACAGAGATCTGACAAGGGCATCGGGAAATAAAGCTTAGGCAGAGGATCGCTGTAATCATGTGAGCAACTCCTTTTCTCCTCTTGACTCTACAAGGGAAGGAAAATCAGGGGAATGTTTGGGCACAGAACCAAGGAAAGGGGGAAGAGAGATCGATTTACAAAGACACCACTGCAAATTGTATCCTGTATTTTCAGTTCTTCATTGGACAATCTTCATACCGGGGTCGACACCTACAAAGACCAATAGATCATTTTCAGAAATCAAAAGGCCAGGAGTAGAGATGGACAAAGCATTAGAACACCTTTACCTTTTGAACGCTGAGATAAAAATGCACTCCACACCATGGATGGAAGTAGTTCGTCACCTAAAACCAGAGGAAGATGAAGGTACGATTTGGAAACAAGCAAAGCATCACTGCGGCGGACAACGAGAGCAAATGAAGGAGCCAAAAAAGGAAACCCTACTTTCTAGGGTATTAGCTTGGTTATTTATTTCATTTTATTGGATCGGGTCAGTAATTGG
The DNA here is from genome assembly GCA_011800125.2 of Solanum clarkiae. Classification (NCBI taxonomy): domain Eukaryota; kingdom Viridiplantae; phylum Streptophyta; class Magnoliopsida; order Solanales; family Solanaceae; genus Solanum; species Solanum clarkiae. The sequence continues at coordinate 10,607 of JAABOM020059127.1, forward strand.
ATCACAATTATGTATTGCGCTTTTGGGCCCCTTAGAGAAGGCTGATTTAAATAAATAAAAGGGTCTACATGGCCCATTATTAAATTAAAAAAAATTCAATATCATAATAATTATAAAGAAAATATATAATTATGATCTTAATTTCATAAATGTGAAATTCTGAATCTATTTTTAAAAAAAAAAATGAAGAGGAGAATATTTTGTTGGATATTTTAACTATTTTCTAAATGTCATTACTTAGTCATAAAATATGTCATTAATTACAACATAAAATATTTTATGTACTCAAATATTATAAGACAAATTTTCACTCTTGCATGGCAAATAAATAGCCATATACATGGCAAATACAAAGGCATTTACATGGCAATTTCAAGGCCAAAAGCTTGGCAAGTTTAAAGCCAAATACTTGGCAAAAACTAGGTCATGCTTGGCACCTAATTCCAAAGTTTTGCAACTATATATATGTCATTTTCTTGGCATTATGAAGTACAAGAGTAAGAGAAAAGAAGCGAGTAAGAAAGAGTGAAAAAGAATAGAAAAGCTAATACACTTTCTTATATATTTTCTTGTGATTTTAACTTACTATTATAATCCCCTCTTAACTTGCTTATTTTGTAGTAATTATACTTTGTTGATTTCTGTATCCTGTAAGTATTTAGAGAAGACTTGTTTAATCATGGGGAAACATTTCACGCTGCTGAAATAATTTCTTAGGACAGTGCCCAACACGACTCAAGTATTGGTTTTACGTGTATATATACTACTTAATAAATATCATTGTAATAATATTTTTTATTGATTATTTTAATAATATTTTTCATTGATTATTTTGACTTATTAATTTTCTCTTGTATTTCATCTTCCTAAATATATACAGAGAGGATTTTATATTTTCCGCTGCATATTCTAGTTGTATGATTAGAGACAATGTATTATCATAATGCTATCATTATATGAAATCTTATCAAATAATATGACAAATATGTACCTTTTTTAATCATTCAGAATCAATAAAGTTGTTTGTTGTTAGTAATTTATTCTTAAAGCCTACTTTTTAAGTGTCAATGATGAATTCTTCTGTATAAATCAACACAAGTTTCACAATGCAACAAAAACTTTTCAATCATTTTGCTTTTTTTAGAATTATTTTCAAAAGATAAGATATGTGTTACCCAATAGTCCACGTTTTCGTATTTATTTTGCATGGCTATGGACATTTTATGATGTAACATGTTATTTTTTGATTTCAAATTTTGAATATGATTTTTTTAATAAAAAATACTATCTTTTTTAAAGAAAAATTATGTTAATAAGCAAATATATATTAGTTAATTAACTAAAATAATTATAATTTGAGTTAATTACGATTCACGGCAAATATCTAACTGTAATTACAATATAAGTTTTGTATAATTCGCACGATTTATATAAAACATTGTGAGCAATTATACAAAAGTTGTGCGCGAATCAAATTGTATAGCGAAATATATAAACACTGTGAATTGTATAGCGAATCATACAAACAATATGCTTGTATAGCGAAATATACAAAGGCTATAAAAAATTGCGAATTATACAAAAGTTGTTATAACTATAATTATAAAATGTATCACCAAATTATAGTTATGGGGAATAATTAAGATATTTTTGAGTGACTATATGGGAAATTTTTTTTAATTTAAATGTACAGGTTGTTCAACGTGACTCTATAGTAATAAATTATCTAGCATTTGATGTTTCCATCCGAGACAAATTATAATGTATGAATTCATCTAAATTAAATTTTATATATATCGGAAAAAGTTATTTAAATAATTACAAAGAATAAGTTAAAGAAAATTTAATTAATTAAATGGGTAATGAACATAAATTTTTAAATTCAAACTCATAATATATAAATTATGGATTCACCTCGAAATGCTTTCTTTTTTCTTTTTTTTAATCCTTCTTAAAGTTGTGAAGCGAATACATTCACTAAGAGGTTGTTAGGCAGCTGATTAGAGTTATGCATGAATTAGTTATGGTTAGTTTATGTATTAATTTTTTATAAGTATGTTATGTACGATTTAGTTACTACAGTACTTTTTCCGCATTATATCCTATATAAAATAATGCATCGATTTTCTTTTAACTTATATATTAGTTATGTTGTTTCTAAATTATAAATCAAATAGCATATACATATTATACATGAATTTACCTCCTAAAAAACTACCATTACTTATGCAGAATTAGTATCTTTATAAATAATTCACTTTCAAATCAACAACCAAAATAACCTCTACGAGTGTTATAAAATATACAAAAAAATTAGGTAAATTAGACATCTATAATATGCACACAAAAAATAATTTTAACGTATCACCGTCCATATCTTTATCAATTTGTAGTTTTGTCTTTAATTTTCTTTTTCTTTCTCCCTGTAATTCTCTACTGATTGGACTTTTCATTTTATAAATGGTCTTTATTATATAAAAAATAGAGATAAAACTAAAATTTAAAATTTATAAATTCTAACTCCGTCAATGATCATATATAG
>JAABOM020059128.1:0-13147 GCA_011800125.2 Solanum clarkiae
GGTTGGGTGACAAGCCTCACCTCAGAGTTATCTTCCTCCCTCTCTCCGCCGAATTTGCATTCCACGTATTCAGTTTTTGGTCCTGCTCAATTTGAAGCCTTTGTACTCCAAGGCGTGCCTCTAGGCCTCTAACCTTTCGTTAACTTTAGTCCGGGACTCATCAATCAATAATATGTCATCAGAAAATAGCATACACCACGATATCTCTTCCTGTAGATGTCGAATCAGCTCGTCCAACACCAAAACAAACAAGAAAGGGCTCAGCGCGGAACCCTGGTGGAGTCCCATCTCAACAAGTAAATACTCAGAGTCTCCTCCCACCGTCCTGACCCGAGTTTTAGCTCCATCATACTTGTCCTTTATCGTCCTGATATATGCCCCAGGAACGCCTTTCGCTTCTAAACACCTCCATAGGACCTCCCTTGGGACTTTGTCATATGCCTTCTCGAGATCAATGAACACCATATGAAGGTCTTTCTTCCTTTCCCGATATTTTTCCACTAACCTCCGGACCAAATGGATTGCCTCAGTCGTCGACCTCCCCGGCATGAATCCAAACTGATTCTCCGAGATAGATACTACTTTACGTACCCTCCTCTCTACAACTCTATCCCAAACCTTCATAGTGTGACTTAACAACTTGATACCCCTATAATTATTGCAATTTTGAATATAGAATTTTAAAAATTATGTACATGTAAGTCTCAATTATGGGTATGAAGTACACCACGTTTATGTTTAAGAGGTTGCAAGCCTCTTTTTCAAGATTCAATTTGTTTGTCACTCATCCTGAATTAGAGGTAATCTCCAAATAAGGAATTTCCTCTTCAACCGATAGAGTTGAACTACAAGCAGCCTAATTCCTGAGTCCAAGGATATGTAGGCGGGCTCGATTTTGAAAAATAGGCTGCATTCCAACACTTACACTTCAACTCTCATTCTCAAGCATTCTGATTTCTTCAAAATTCAATATTGGGATAGCTTCTGAACTCTTTTGAATTCGTGAGTAAAATCAAGCATTTTGAACAACAAATGGCCTAAATTCTCATGCAACTTGAGATATGCAGGAAACCCAGGACCAAGGCCCGGTGATAGTTTGTCAAAGTCCGCACCAAGAGCTTTGTTGTCGGCTAAAAATTGTATTAGTCAAATTTCTTTATCCACGATCTCTTTCATTGATCATACCCAAAGAAAGGGACAACTGTTGACACTCAATTTTTACCCTCCATGGTGTCAAATTAGTCATCGAACTTTATTTATATTTTTAATGATTTTTGGATAATTATTGCTTTTTTTTAAAAAAAGAAAAATCTAGACAGGCCCGTGAGGGCCACGCGCTTGATATATCCCATCCCCCACTCCCCTTTCTTCTTCTTCTTCACCATTTCTTTCCCATTTTTTCCCATAACCCCGAAACCTTAATGCTGCCTCCCTTTTTCCAAAAACCCTTTCCCCTTCCCCCGGCGCCTTCTCCCTTTCCCAAAACCCTCTCCCTTTCCCCGGTGCATTCCCCTTTTCCCAAATCATTTTTCCCTCTTCCCAAACCCTTTTCCCCTTCCCGACGCCACTCTCTTCCCCACAAAGCCTTTCCCCTACATGCTCCCCTTTCCCAGACCTCGTTCCCATATTCCCAATTTTCTCCATTTTTCGATTCCCTTTCCCTTTTCCCCATTCTTTGCCAACAAAAAAACCTACTCCCATATATAGCTCATATTCTTCACAACAGAGAGAACAAGGAGATAGACAGAAGAAAAAGAGGAAGAAACAGAGAAAAATCATCTTGAAAATAGAACAACAACACTAAAATCCCCATTTTGATACTTGCACTAATTTTGGAAAAACCCGTGTAATTTCGAAGCCAAGATTTTTGAGGTTGAAACGAATCAATCTTTTCTGGTGGTGGACTCTGACAGCTCATCACGATCCCAGTATCGTTGCCCCAAAAAGGTAAAGTCTTCATCTCGATTATTTTATTTTTTTTGGTTTAAGTATCATGCGTTGTGAAAATTTGAGAACTATCGAGTTTTCATGACGTTTGGAGTCTGCTGACTGGGGAATGTTCTGTTATGAAATTGATACTATGTTGTTGGCATCGTTTGGTCATTGAGATGTTTTGGGACTATGTTGTGATGTCGTTAGCTGTTACTGTTGTCTTAGAGTGAATAATGCTGGCTCTATTCTCTTTTTTCCTGATTTAGAGGATAGAGTGTGTGTTTTTTAGATTGTTAAATGCTGTATTTTTCATGCTCTTGCAAGTTTATTTACGTTGATAACGAACATGTGATTCTGATCGAAATACTTTCAGTCTGCAGTCATGGATTCGTATTCCCATCCCCGCATCCCTTCTTTAAATTGTTATCAATGTCTTAGATTGTCATTCATTTTAGTTTTCCAGCTATGTTTGTTTTCATGAACTGTTTGTTTGTTTGTATTTGCTATGTAGTTTGCTTAAACTGTAAGCTTTTTCCCCAAATTTTGGCTCATTTTTTGAACCTTAAGCTTTTGCTTCACTGGTAGCAGTCTCTTCTGTTGATTTATCTAAATGGTGGTCTAATGTGATAGTTGTGACTCTCCCATCCATGTCGTTTTTCATTAATTTAGCTTGTTCAATGTGTTAAAATTTGGTTTCCCTTCTCTGTTATGTCATAAGTCTAAAGTTTGAGTTACTCATTGCCTTCTTTTCCCTTTTCCCTGTTTTTGACTGATAAAAATGAGTCTTTTGTCGAGCTACATGTTAATTCTGAGTTCAGAACTATCATTTTGAAGACCTTCCTAGCTTTTGCCTGTATTATATGTATATTTCAACTCTTTGCTGGTTTCTTTCATGTTAATTAATGACATCAGTAAGTGTCTTAAGGGCTACTATAATCATTGTTGATTCAATCACTGCCTTCCAGTGTAATCTGATCAATCCAGTTTGATTGTTAATTCTTCCTTTTCATGAATACAGCATATTTAACATCGTTCTCGAATTCGATTGCATCTTGCTACCGCCTTATGTCTCTCAAAACTGAAGTATTAAGTTACAAACTATTACACTAGTTTATAAGTGTCTTCATTTATATGATGTTGGCATAGTTGCCTTAATTCATACTCAAACAGAACTCGCTTATTATTTTTTTTGAAGCTTAAGCCTGTTCTAGCATTTTTTTGGGGTGTTGCTGTCTTGTATTCAAGATATATTCGTGTCATCATGTGAATACAACCTATATAGTATACACTCGAGGTCACTGGCTTTAATCTCTGTTAAGTTTCGCTCAAAATCAGGGTTCTTGGGTCATACACAACTTTAAAATGCTCTGTTTTGTTCCCTATCTGTGCAAATGGCTTTTCCAGTAGGCTGTATTCTTGAGATTTATTACTGTTTTATCTATATGTAAGCAAATTCAAGTCACATTCGTTCCCATTTTTGATAAGACCCCATTTTAGGATACTTTAAGAGTTGAAACTAGCTTAATGAAATTCCCTGTTGCTGTGGAATGATCTCTCTATATTCCCTGTCATCTGTCTTTATTGCCGTTTAAGTGTTATATTAACCTTATTTCGATTCCCATCGAGCTTTGGATAGAATACAACTGGTTATATCTTTAATTCATTGTGATTTAGATCTGTTTGTTAGTGCTAATGTTCAACAGGTTGTAGCCTATCATTTGAATTTTGTTTTAATGTATCTTATGTTTGAATATATGCTTTTCTGATGCATTTCTTCCAGATGTTTTCCATTGTACAGTTGAAGTAATGTTTCAGTTAATTTTTATACATATACTAATTTATTTTTCTTTCCTTTGTATAAACCCTCCTTTGCGAGTCCATTGGGACTCCTCCACCCTCTTCTGTATCTTTGTTGGGCCACGGGGCTCGATCCTTTCCATTCCGGGTCAGTCATAGGAGCAGCAGCTGAAGGATTTTAATGGGCTTAGCAGGCCCAAAACATGTAGCAATAGGACAGGTGTTCGAAGATTTGGTCTTGTCAAGCCCAATATTGTTTATTCCGGATTTGTTGTATATTTATGTGCTTGTGATATTTGTCTAACTCTAACATTTCTTACTTGATTCTAACCTAATTGAATTCCCCGACGCCAAAGCCATTTATGCTATGTTTGTTTAGTTCTGTTCTATTTAAAGAAAGAAACAATGTTTTGGCATAAAAAGAGTAAAAAATATTTTGTATAAATAAATAAAAATGGTTTAAGAAAAGATATAACTTAGTTTAATTTTTTTTAGAAAAATATAGCTAAATCCTTTTAGTCATATTCAAATCCTTTCAAATATAATCACCCTTTTTAACCTAATCATTTTTTTAAGCATTGACAGTTATTTTTTTTTTAAAAAAATCAATCAATTTTAAGGTCAGTTAACTTTTCTTTTTCAAAGATAATCAAAGTTAGTCAAACTTTTTAATATCGGATAACTGCATTTAGCGGCCATTTCAAGTGCGTAAAACCTTCTTGAAGTGGAAATGTGAACCGAACTTTTTCTCTGAATTTTAAAAGATTTTTCTGTTAGGTCTTTTAAATTATTTAATGGTTTCCTAATTATCCGTAAAATTAGGTGGCGACTCTGTTTTTTCTTTCGAATTTCGAGAATTGGATTCAGTTAAATTAATTGAGTTGAAATCGATTTTTGATTTTTTGAATTTTTTCTTTTTCAAAATAAAAGCCATTTTTTCGGCATAACACCCTACCATTATAAGTAAGTTAATAATGTCCCTATTGTTAATAAACTTTTCATCGTACCCCTACTTGGATCGAAATTCTCAAATCAAGTAAAATTAACCCAATTTCTTTTAAATAACATATTTCCATTTTAAGCCGACCCCTCTTTCTAAAAATTTAACCCATTTTCCTTGCCCATTCTCAAAAGAAAGTTTCAATTAATCTTGTTTGAGTCCAACTCCCCCCCCAAAAAATCAATTCACTACTAAAAATAGGCAAAAAGTGATGCACTGTGTCATTTTCATCAAAATCAACGGAAAAGTGACGTAGTCTATTCTATTACTTTTTAGTTGACGCTTTCAAAAAGCGATGGACTGCTTCGCTTATTTGCGACGCAGTCCGTCACCCCTTATTTTAATTTTTTAACATTTAATAAATAGTGATGGACTGCATCACAATAATTAAATTAATTTTAAATAATGAGAATTTGCGACGGACGACATCCCAATTTGGTAATATATTACAATTTTTCTTAAAAAGCGATGGGCATAGAATCTCTGTCCATCGCTTTTTTAAAAAATTTATTTAAAAAATTGCAAAAAAGCGACGGACTTTGGAACCCAGTCCGTCGCTTTTTTGACAACAGAAACCTGCAGTTTCTGTTGCCCACCTACAATTAAAAATTCAATTCAATTTCTTTCAATACAGTCAATCCAACACAATCAACAACAATTACAACATACAAAATATGTAATAACAGCTATAATTAAATATTAAAAACGAATAAAATTCATAATTAACAATGTCTTAAATTATTTCAGAATTTATCAACACATTTCAAATTGTATCAAACTGAAACAAAAGGGAACCGAAGGACTATTTTCAATAAATTAATCATTCTGATCAGATTCATCGAGAATGGAAGGCTGCGGTAAAGGCTAATGGGTGAGATTGGGCACTTATTCTCTGATTTGTGTAACTTCTTCAATCATAGCTCTTTGCTCCTCAGCCCTCCTTACATCAGATGTTGTCAATGCGCTTGTAAGTTTTGCTATTTTCTAAGACATGACAACCATCTGAACCCGGTCAAGGGCTTCGGCCTGACTCTATGATATGATACCTTCTAAACTTGATTGAAGTCGTCGTATGTCATTCCTAGAGCCCGTCCTATAAATAACCTTTGTCGCTCTTTCCAATTATCTTTTCAGCCCAAATTTGAGTGGACTATTCAGGCGTAAGTTGGATATCATCTCCAATTCATGAACGTACCGCTCGTAGTCTTGCTGCATATTACTTTTAAACTGGAAAAATCAATAAAATCAAAGCAAACGAACAATAACCAAATCAACAGTTATTTTTTTTGGATTTGATTTGATTTGATTTTAGAAATTTTAAAAAATGAATAAATTAATTTGATTTTAATTTTAATTAACAACCTATCCAAACCAAATAATCAATCTCTAAATTAGATAACATAATTACCCACAATTTTAACTTTGAATCCATCAAACACATATATTGATAGCTCTTTTTTAACTCATACTTTTATATAGTAAAAAAAAAAAGATAATTAAGACATAGAACAATACAGTCTAGCATCAAGGAGAATAGAGAGTACAAATTATAAGATAGATTATGTCATAGGAGTTAGCAGAACATATCATTAATTATATCCAACCCCCTAAAATGGAGAAGAAGCAGACAAACCTTATTAGACTTCAGAGCCTAAAGGGAACTTTACTGTAAAATCAACGTAGCAATATATCAGGCATAAATATAGGGAGAACATAGTATATAAATGGATTTGGGCAAGAAAAATATTTTTTAAAATGAATTTCTTTACTTGGAGGTTCTGGAAGTTTAAGGTGCCAGTAGATGACAAGCTGAGAAGATGTGGGTTGAGTGGGCCTTCTAAATGCTAGTGTTGTGAGAAACCTGAATAAGAAACAATGACCCACATATTTTGAAATTCTTTTATTACTAACAGGACATAGTCCTATTTCTATTCGTTTGCAATTTTGAGCATACAAGGCCTAAGAGAAGGAGAGGTCATAGTGTTATGATGGGGTTCCAAAGTTAGGAAGGATATGAGGCAAATATTTAGAGTTATACCCAATTTTATTCTGTGAGAATTATGGAAAAGGATAAACATACTGAAATATGAAGGCAGGAATACATCATTACAAATGATTATGCATAATGTAACCAGTAACAATACAAAATATGGGAGATATTGCGACAATTCTATTACGACGATTTTAATAAACTGCCACAAACGTAAAATGATACGACACTTTTCAATACGTCATATTAATTATTTTAATAGTGGTGGTTCAAACTTAAATTACGATGCTTTGAACCGCCACTATAATTTTTTAAAATTTTCAAAAAAATTTATCATCTTTTTAAATTTATTCTCCATTTATTAAGTAGTATATTAAGAGCAAAATATACATTACCCTCAAACTATGCCACTATATTTGTTGTTTTTTGAAAATCATGCAAAAAAATATATTATTTCCTTTAATATCTTCTTAAAATATATTTGTTGGTAAATGCAACGTTGGCAGAAAATTATAATGTGGCCTAATTGTATTTATTTGTTGAGTGAGTCTCTCTAAATGGAGGCCCACATGAAAATTTTTGGTCAAAAAAGGGAAGCTACACAATTGATCAATTGTGGCTGCAATTGTTCAAGGAAAGTTGCCAAATATTAGGTTGCTCACCTACTCAATTGTTGAGTACTATATAAAGGAGCAGATTGCTCCTAAGTTTAACATATTAGAAAAGAGAAAAAACATAGAGAGTCACAGAGAGAAAAGAAAATACATTGAGTATTTTCTTTTGTGAAGTATATCATAAACTATAAAATAAAGTATGTGAAGAAAAATAAAGTGTGTGCGCTTAAGAAATATTTTCCTAAAAGAAATAGTGAGTGACAAAAATAGTGACACTATTTTTGATTTTATCTCAGAAAGTCTACTTTTTGTAACAGTAGAACTAATTGTACATTTGTGCCTACTATTTGTAATAGTAGAAGAAAAATAATAAAAATGTTGATTTGTGGACGTAGCTCAAAGTTTTGGATAAACTATGTTAAATTTTCTGGTGTCTACTTTGCTCTATTTATTCCTCCTATAATTTTATTACTTACTCAGTTGTATGGGCCCCAACAAGTGATATCAAAACTTGGTATTTTCTTCTCATTTTATGATAGTGGTATCAAAGTTTGATGTTCCCATCATCAGACATCTCTTTCGGTTTGACGATGGAGAATACCAATAAATGCATCTTCGTAACCATGAGAAGATCCTTTATTTTGCTTCTCTAGATACGGTAGTTTAAACTGTTCAGGTGATCATTTTGCTCGTCTTTACCTCCATAGCTATGAACCTAAACCAGACTCTGATACCATTTGTTAGTAGTGGCGATGCGAGATGGCTAGCATATCAACTATATTATCGCTGAAGGGGAGGTTACGAATTGTGTGGTCTTGATTTGAGGAGAGGATTGTTGGGTATGACAAACCCATCCCACACCACAACTAAAGAATAGAAGTGGCTTGCAGTACATGTTGAAAATATTTTTATTGCAAATGTTGAGAATTGTTAAGTGGGTCCCTCCAAATGGAGGGCCCACATGACATTTTTTTCAACTCAATCAACTTGACATTCTTTCTTTTATGTCAATAAAAGTGGTCAATTTTTTATGGTTGACCACCAACTTGCCAACCCTTTTTTTTGAATAGTAAAAAAAAGTAGCTTACTGATTACAGGCAATATACTATAAAAGGAGCTCAAGAGCTCCTTATTTCGTACAAAAAAACATTAAAAAGGAGAGAAAAATACAGAGAGCCACAGAGAGAAATAAAATACATTGATTATTTTCTTCTGTAAGGTATATCATAGACTATAGTCTGTAAAGAAAAATTAAATATGTGTTCTTAGGAAATATTTTTCCTAAAAGAAATAGTGAGTGATAAAAATAGTAAGACTATTTTTGGTTTCTCTAAGAGCCTACTATTTGTAATAGTAGAAGTAATTATACACTTGTGCCTACTATTTGTAGTAGTAGAAGAAAAATAACAGAAGTGTTGATTTGTGGATGTAGCCCAAAAGTTTTGGGTGAACCACGTTAAATTTTTTGGTGTCTACTTTGCTTTATTTATTCCTCTTAAAATTTTATTGCTCATTCTTCTATGTGGGTCCCAACCCACCCGACCGTCGGGGCAAGTGCCAGGCCCCAATGAGTAGGAGGGCGCGACAATCGTTGCAAAACCTTGGGCGTGAGCCCAGGCGGAGCGGCTGTCGATGTAGATCTTTGTGGTAGTAGCAAATATTCAAATGAGAAATTTGAAGGTTGAAGAGGAAAAAGGTTCCATGTGAACGACACTTGCACATGTATTAGTCAATCCTAAGGGTTCGGGGGAACCCCAACAGATAGCGCATTTTGCACGTACTCGTACTTCGAAAGGAAATCGGGTTAAAATTCCTGAATCGGGATGTGGCGGTCAACGACAACGTTAGAAAGTTCGAAGACGTCGATGAAAGCATCGGGAAGAGTTATCTTTTCTGTTTAATAGTCTACACACCATGGATTCAGCTATAATACCTCTAGTTGAAGCCCACGTAGCGAAGTGAGCAATAAAATTGTAGGAGGAATAAATATAAAGCAAAGTAGACACTAAAAAATTTAACATGGTTGATCCAAAACTTTTGAGCTACATTCACAAATTAACACTTCTGTTATTTTTCTTCTACTATTACAAATAGTACGCACATGTGTACAATTACTTATACTATTACAAATAGTAAACTCTCAAAGAAAAAAATAAAATAGTTTCACTATTTTTGTCACTCACTATTTCTTTTAGGAAAAATATTTTCTAAGCACATACACTGTATTTTTTTTCATAGACTATTTTATTTTATAATCTATGTTATATCTCATAGAAAAAAAATACTCAATGTATTTTATTTTTTCTATGGCTCTCAATGTTTTTTCTCTCCTTTATGTTTTTTTTGGGTACAAAATGAGGAGCTCTTGAGCTCTTTTTGTAGTGCACTGCCTGCAATCACCAGGCTCCTTTTTTTGACAATTTAAAAAAGAGGGTTGGTGAGTTGGTGGCCAACCATAAAAAATTGACCACTTTTGTTGATATAAAAGAAAGAATGCCCAGTTGATTGAGCTGAAAAAATTGACATGTGGGCTTCCATTTGGAGGAACTAACTCAACAATTCGAAACCTTTGCAGCAACAATATTTTTAACATTTTCTGCAAGCCACTTCTATTCTTTTGTCATGGTGTGAGATGAGTTTATCATATCGAACAATCCTCCCCTCAAACCAAGACCACACAATTCTTACCTCACTTTCAGCGATAAATAGTTGATCTACTAGGCAATCTTGCACCGCCACTATGAATTAGGGGACATGCCGCTTGACCACCACTTTGCTAAGAAGACTTTCGATACAAGGTATCAACCAAAAATCTCCAATTGCTAGGTCACATCATCTGATAAGCCAAATCATCTTGCACTGCCGTTATCGACACAAGGCATCAATCACAGATCTCCAATTGTTATGTCACACCATTTGATCTTCCAAATTATTTTGAGCCACCATTATCACCCAACGGGACACGCTACATGTAGCATCACTTGACAGGAAGACTTTCGATACAAGACACCCTTGCAAAACTTTTTGTGTCTACTTTGCTCTAATTATTCCTCCTATAATTTTATTGCTCATTGCCCTGCATGGGCCCTAACATTATTTTCTTTTTTCATTTTTATTACTAAAATATAATTTTCCTTTTTCTCTTACTAATCCTTTTCTTTTTTCCATTCATTTGCCTAAAATGCTCCTAATTCCAGAATAGCTGAAGTATCGCTAATTTGGGAAAACATTGATTTGTTTCCCCAAATCTCTCCAATCGTTACAAATCCTTCAAGGACTCAATTCTCTCCAATCGTTACAAATTCTTCCGCTCTCAATCACTCAATAATTCAAGCTCTCAATTCCAGATAAACTCTTAATCCCTCTTTGTAAACTTTTTACTCTCAAATAGCTCTCAATAACTGAAAAAATCTTCTATGTAAGCTCGCAATCACTAGAAATAAATTGTAAAATTTTTTAGGTTATTTGCCGATATGAATTTTTTTGTGAAATATTCATACATGTAATTCATATTGTAGAGAGTTTGCAGAGACTTGTTAGAATTTGTACAAATTTGTTAGATTCAAGCTTTTTGTTAGAATTTTTTACTTTTTTTTTTAATTCTCTTTGCTATTTTTTCATTTTCGCAGTTTGATTTTACTGAAGTTGAGCTTTAGAGAAATAGTGAAGTTATAATCTAGATTTCACTTTGGAGCATTATCTATTAATCCAAAATTCATGTATGAGCTTGAGATCGATAACAACATTAATTATTTGATAGGTAAACAACTCTTATTATTTGGTACTTTGTCTTATTTTTGATAAGTAAAAATATGAGTTGGAGTAGACAAATTCTCAGTATCTTATGGCCTTCTATTTTGCTCTTAACATTAAGTTGAATTGTTGCGTTGTTCTTTTTATCCATGTCAATTGATAAATCTTGGATTAGGAAACCACAAAATACTCCTGAATATGTAGATAGGGTAAGAAAGTTTCTGAATTTTGCCTTTGAGCATGAGTCTATTGACGGACTTGTAATTAAGTGTCCATGTTCGAGATGTGGTTTCAATAAATGAAAAAAAAGAGATGTAGTTCAAAAGGAGCTAATTTTAAAGCATTTTCCAGATAACTACGAATTTTTGTTATTTATATGGTGAAAATTCAAAATACAACTACGACACAAACATTTCAAAGTATAAGTTCCACAGAAGAGACTTTGCAGCCTCACAATTCAATTGAATTGATGATTAATAATGCTTTTGGGTTCACTGGAAGCAATATCACTGAACCTAATGTGTCTTGTGAGCCTATCAATGGAGAAAAAATATTTAATGAAGAGCATATTGAAAGGCATAATGAAGATTATGCAAAGTTCTATGAATTGATCAAAGATGGAAAATAACCATCATACAAAAGGTGTACAAAGTATTTCAAATTGTCCTTTCTAATCAAATTATATCACATAAAGTGTTTGTGCCGAATGAATGACAAAATGATAAGTGAAGAATTCCAGCCAGTAGCCACCATTGTTGAACAAGCTACCAGCCACCATTGTTGAACATTCCATGACTGCTGTCAATAATGGCAGCTATTCCATGACTGCTGTCAACTGTCAACAATGGCAACTATTCAATGGTCAATTATGGCTGCAGGCTGCAAGACTCAGTTCAAGTTTGAATTGAGTTTTGCTTGTCATTGATGTCATCAATGACATCAAGAGGGGATAGAATTTCCCCTATAAAAGGAGCTATTGAGCTCCTTCATTATCACCCAACATCACCAAGAATGTGTGAGTTGTAATATCACCAAGATGTGTGATATCACCAAGAAGAGTGTAATCACCAAGAACACCAAGAAAGAGTTATCATCAAGAAGAGTGTAATCACCAAGAACACCAAGAAAGAGTGTATTATGTGTGGTTGAGAGTTGTTTTTGTAATCTCTTCTTGTAAGTAATAGAAGAATTTTTTTTCTCTCAAATTTGTGTTCTACCAACGCTCATTGATCCTTTGGCCTCAATAAGTGGTATCAGAGCCAATTTAGAAGCGTTGATCGAGTTTTCCGGTGAGAGGTCGAATTTGGATTTTTTGAAATTTATTCGAAATCCAATTCTGAGTGCACCATTGGATTCGTCTCGTTGAACTGAATCCAATGCACCAAACGGCGACTGAATCGGAGTTCGGACGAGCCCAAAATTCTTGGTCAAAGTTTGGTCAACGGTGCCAGAGTTTCGCCGGAGAAGACGACACTGTTCACCGGAGATCCGCCGGAGAAGACGACACTGTTCACCGGAGATCCGCCGGAGAAGACGACACTGTTCACCGGAGTTCCGCCGGAGAAGACGACCGGAAATACTGTTCACTGCCGAAATCTGCAAAAGTTTCCGAAATTGCAAAGTGACCTCTGAAGTTTTTAAAAGTGCAGTTTGGTCCTCAACATTTCCAGAAAGTTCTGATTGGCCCCTGAACCTTATGATATTGCAGTTTGACCCCTGTACTTTCTGAAATTACAGTTTGGTCTCTAAAGTTTTTATAATTACAGTTTGACCCCTGACCTTTCTGAAATTACAGTCCGGTCCCCAATATTTTCTATAATTGCAGTTTGGTCCCTGAAGTTTCTAAAATTGCAGTTCAATTCCTAAAGTTTCTAAAATTTTCAGTTTCTGCCCACTAGTGGAATTTTGGCCCCGAAGTGTCAATTCCACATTTTTGATCGTTCCAGACGTAACGGTGAGCTCCATTTTTCAAGATCCAACTTTGTTTTGGTAAATTAAGCTATTGCAAGGTGATAATGGCCACAGAAGAGTCAACATCATCTTCCGGAGCCATGATTATGC
>JAABOM020059129.1:0-13144 GCA_011800125.2 Solanum clarkiae
ATTATTATTATTATTATTATTATTATTATTATTATTATTATTATTATTATTATTATTATTATTATTTATTGTTGTTGTTGTTATTGTTGTTGTCGTTGTTGTTGTTGTCGTCATTGTCGTTGTCATTGTTGTTATCGTCGTCATTGTCATTGTCGTTGTCATTATCGTTGTCGTTGTCGTTGTCGCCGTCGTTGTCGTCGTCGTCGTCATCATCGTCATCATCGTCGTCGTCGTTGTTGTCGTTGTTATTGTTGTTGTTGTTGTTGTCGTTGTCGTTGTCGTTGTCGTTGTCGTTGTCGTTGTTGTTGTTGTCGTCGTCATCGTCGTCGTCGTCGTCGTTGTGGTTGTTGTTGTTATTGTTGTTGTTGTTGTTGTCATCGTCATCGTCGTCGTCGTCGTCGTCATCGTCATCATCGTCGTCGTCGTCGTCATTGTTGTTGTTATTGTTGTTGTTGTTGTTGTTGTTATTGTTGTTGTTATTAATGTTATTATTATTATCGTTAATTCGAAAAATGACTTTTGAGTTTTTCAAAAATTTAATTTAATACTTAATTAATTTAAGTATAAATCAAATTCCCTAAAATTTAAAGAGTCGCCACCCAATTTTAAGAATAATTAGGAAATTAAAATTAAATTTTAAAACCTAACAGAAAAGTTTTAAAATATCCGAGAAATGGGTAAGGGCTCGATTTTCACATTAAGAAGAAATTAATCACTCAAAATGGCCGCTAACTCGCAATTGACCAACGATTTGGAAGTTGACTAACTTTTAAAGATTTGACTGACTTTAGAAAAAGTTGACTAGTTTGAAAAATTCACTAATTTATAAAGAATTGGCTAAATTTGAAAGAATTTGACTAATATTTGAAAGAAATGACTAAATCTGAAAGAATTTGACTAAATTGGCTAAATTTGAAAGGATTGACCAAGTTTAAAAAAAATTGGCTAAATTTGAAAGACTTGACTAAATTTGAAAAGAATGGACTATTCTTGAAAGAATGGACTAATTTTGCAAAAATTGACTAAGTTTAAAATTAACTAACACTTCAAACTCCAAAAAAATAAATTGTACGAATAATTTCAACATTTAAGAAAATCATTAATAACGAAAATTAACATAAATAGAGGCAATATTGGGGAAATAATTAGATTAATAACAAATAATAATATAAATAATGTTAGAGTTAGTAACAAATAATAACAAATATTATAAATAAAAGAATGAACTCAAGAAAAACAACTAAATAGCGATTGGGCTTGGTAGGCCCAATTCTTCAACCACCTATCTTAGTGCTAAATAAAAAAAACTTGGGCCTGCCTGGCCCATATTCTCCAAAAGGATTGCTGCTGAAGATTGGGCTTCTTGTCCTCTTTTACTGCTATATATCAGTGTAGTATATACACTGCATGCTAGTGTATATACAATATTTCAGCAAACTAACTTCCTGGAAGTTCAACCCACAAGGCCTTTTGGGTCGCTCCTGTTGTTGGTCCTGCTAAATGGGCCTATGGCCCATATCCTGTGATATACACTTAGTATATATTTTTTGTATATTAATGTATATTCACTAATTTTGGCTTCCGTGACTTATATTTCAACTTCCATGATTCTGTAGATTGTCTTTTTCTAGAGTAGATCAAGTTAACTCAAAGAAGGATGTTGAGCCTCCATGGCCCAATA
The DNA here is from genome assembly GCA_011800125.2 of Solanum clarkiae. Lineage (NCBI taxonomy): Eukaryota > Viridiplantae > Streptophyta > Magnoliopsida > Solanales > Solanaceae > Solanum > Solanum clarkiae. Next base: position 1,682 of record JAABOM020059129.1, read on the forward strand.
AAATGCAAATGAGAGGAGAGGAGCCCATTTATGGACTCCAAATGTTTTTATATGCGACAAAAAGAAGTAAAATAAGTGAATAATAATTCCAAACGCTTAGTATAAAAAATGCGTCAACGTAGATACATATTTACATGTTAGCACTTTAGGCCTATATCATAATAAAGAAAGAAAAGAACTAACTTGAAAGTCACACATGGCATATTACCATCCTTAAGACATATAAGCAGCGAAACCAGTAAAGTAGAAATATATTTTCTCGAAGAAATCGGCTACTACAACTAGACATTTTCATATCAGTGAAAAGAAAGATATCCTAAACTTAACAAGTCAAATGTTATGGCTGCTTTTGATTTGGGAAAAAGGGATATATATATATATATAGGAATCTTCTAGGGTTCCAAAAAAGGGCCGAAATTAGGGCTTTTTCAAATTTCAACTTCGAAAATTCCCCTAAATTCTATCCTCTTTTGGAATCAAGAATATCCCCACAAGGATCTTCAAACTGTTGGGAAAGGGATAGGTAGACGGCTCGATAGAGCAAGGACGAAGGATAGCACGAGATTGGGACACGTATGTACGAATTGGGGAAGGAGTCGTTGAGGGGAGTATCGGTTTTTGGCATTCTTCTGGGTTTGATTCACTGAGTCGCTCCCTCGTTTTGCTCCTGTGGAGCTCATCAAAGAAGAAGAAGAATAAGGGAAGGGAGAGTGAGTTTACGCGTTCTGGGAAGAGAAAGAAGGAGAAAGGAAAAGGGTTGGGGCGCATGAGTTGTTGAGTGTATGTATATGTTGGTCTGATGTATAAGGTATTGGATTGGGCCAGGTAGGGGATTAAGAATTGGAGTGGGCATGGGTAATGGGTTTAAACAAAATCTGAAGATGATGGGGTATAAAGTGTAGGGGATTCAATTTAAAATTTTGCAAATTGATTGCAATCTTGGTGAATTAAATTCGATTGACTACAAAATGTAATAAATTAAATTTGAATGGCTAATTTGACTATACAACAAATTACAAAATTAATTAAAGAGCCTTTAATATTGTCAATCTGAAATAATTAAGAATGAAATAACCCTAAAAATAAAAATTGTAGTTTATTTGAGAAAATATTTTGCATTTTTGAAAGCTAGTTATTCCAAATTGTTAAAATTAAAAGCTTGATGATTAATTTATATCGTGAAGGGTAAAAAATGAATGTCAACAACTGTCCATTTCATTGGATATGATCGATAAAAGAGATTGTGGATAAAGAAACTTGACTAATCCAATTTTAGCCGATCACGTCTTCGTCTTCTGAAAAGCCCTTGGTACGAACTTTGGCAAATTATAGCCAGACCTTGATTTTGGGTTTCCTACATATCTCAGGTTACTTGAGAATTCAAGCTACTTGTAGTTCAAAACGCTTGATTTTACGCACGATTTTGAAAGGATTCAAAAGCTATCCCAATATCAAATTATGAAGAAATTAGAATGCTCGGGAGCGAGATTTTAAGAGCCTATGCTGGAATGCAGCCGAGTTTTCAAAATTGAGCCCACTACATATCCTTGGACTTAGGAATCAGGCTGTTTTTTCACACCCATAGTTAAGAACTTACACTGACATAATTTCCAAAACATTTGGCACATTGTCACTTGGATTGGAAGATTGCCTCCGGTGAGAGTTGAGATTATCCGAAGGCAGAGCTAAAAATTAACGAACTCAAAGAAAATACCCACATGCCTTCTGACAGGGGTGTGGTTAGATTATGGTGGTAGTCGCTTCCCAGCTTGTATTCGAAGGGTTTGACGCCCCTCTTCAGACTATGTCCCAGTTCGCTACTAAGAAAAAGTCTCACGTTATGATGCATCCTACTTGATGACGTCCACACCTATGGTCCATTTTGAGAATTAATCCTTTCGGATGCTCTCGATATAACTAAAACAACATGTTAGTAAAATTATAATTTGAATTAGAGATGACATCTTTTACCATATTGATATATATTCTTCTCTTCGATGTGACAAATAATGAATCAATATGAAGCAATCATTATATGGATCTCTCAACAACTTGAAGATAAAATGGTCTTCTCGACAATAAATATACAATGGACCTTTCGGCAACCGAAAAATAAAATGGCCTTGTCGGCGATGAATATGCAATGGCTCTCTCGGCAATTGAAAAATAAAATAGCCTTGTCGGTGATGAATATGCAATGACCCTCTCGGCAACTGAAAATAAAATAGCCTTGTCGGTGATAAATATGTGATGGCCCTCTCGGCAATCGAAAAATAAAATAGTCTTATCGGCGATGAATATGCAATGACCCTCTCAGCAACTGAAAAATAAAATAGCCTTATAAGCGATGAATATGTAATGGTCCTCTCGGCAACTGAAAAATTAAATAGCCTTGTCGGCGATGAATATGCAATGACCCTCTCGGCAACTGAAAAATAAAATATCCTTATCAGCGATGAACATGCAATGGCCCTCTCGGCAACTGGAAATAAATAGCCTTGTCGGCAATGAATATACAATGGCCCTCTTGGTAACTTGAAAAATAAATGACCTTCTCGGCAACTGAAATGTAAAATAACTCTCTCCGCGATGCATGATGAAATGAACCTCTTGGCAACTTGAAAATAAAAGGACTCTCCACGATGCATGAGATGTCATACATTATTGGGGATTAGAGTGAAACGAAACTATTTATTCCTCAGCTATTCTCTTGTAGATAAGACCTGCAAAATTTTTCCTGCATCTATAGAAAATTTCTTAGTTTCAAAGTGAACTGATCTGTGTTGATTCTTTGGTTGTCTGCTCCTCTTCAGTTGTCTACTCCTCGTCTTGTCCCCCGATGAACTGCTTTGATCTTCTATCTCTGTAGACAGAAGGTAAAAAAAATAAACATTTTAACAAAATATTTGACATGTTAGAAACAACAAATTTAGAAGAGGTTTTTGAGAAAAAGATCACTGCCAATTGTCATGTTACGTAAAGTTTAGATGAACATATTTGGCTTTTAACATAGATTGCTTGATGTGTCATTGTTGTCTTTGAATTCTTGATCATACTGAGAGTCCTTAGGGCAATTTTCAGACTTGTAACGATGCTTAGCGACATTTTGAGGGAAACCTCAAAATTTCTGTCCCAGTTTAAATGTTGTAAGCGATTGATAACTTATCAGAAGAACCCTAGGAATTTTTGAGATCTTTCTCAAAAATTCTGTCCCAGTTGAAATTTTAATCATGCTTTGAACTCCGATTTATTGAAGATGGACCTCTTTGTTTAGAACTTTTAAGTTCCTCTCAAAAATTCTGTCCCAGTTTCCTTTATGGGAGTATGACCAAGCCATTGTGGCGCCTATATATCTCGTTGGGGCAGGAATCAGGTCAAACGTAGTTCCCCTCTCGGGAGGTAAAGAAAAAATACAAATTTAAAATAAGAAAATGACTGAGGCCGACAAAGACCGCCTACGCATCTCATTCTTGAGAATTCGGGTCAAACGTAGTTCCAAGGTAAAAAGGAATAATAAAAGGGATAAGGGGATGACCGAGGCTGACATAGGCCGCCTACATATCTAATTCTTGAGAATTCAGGTGAAACGTAGTTCATTACACAGGGATAAATAAAATGTGAAAACTAAATGATGCAATTACAGAGGAGAAAAAAGTAAAGGCAAACTCTAAATCTTCAAACGTAATATATCTTGACAACATCTGAATTGATTGGTCTTGGCGACTCTTGATCGTCCATCTCTGACAAAATTAACGCTCCTCCTGACAGCACTTTGCGAACCATGTTCGGCCCTTGCCAATTTGGTGTAAACTTTCCTTTATACTCATCTTGATTGGGAAAGATACGTTTGCTAACCAATTGTCTGACCTTGAACATTCGAGGTCTTACTCTCTTATTGAAAGCACGAATCATCCTCTGTTGATGTAACCGACCATGGCAAACAGTTATCATCCTCTTTTCATCAATTAAAGCCAAATGTTCAATTCGGTTACAAACTCATTCTGCATCACTCAACTCATCTTCTTGAATAATTCTCAATGATGGTATTTCCACTTCAGCAGGTATCACCGCTTCTGTTCCATATACCAACAAGTACGGGGTTTCTCCAATTGATGTTATGACAGTCATGTGATATCCCAATAAGGCATAAGGTAGCATTTCGTGCCATCCTTGGTGTCTGTCAATCATTTTCCTTAAAATCTTCTTGATATTCTTGTTGGTGGCTTCTGCGGCTCTATTCATTTGAGGGTGATACGCTGTTCAATTTCGATGATTGATCTTGAATTGCTCACATATCTCTTTCATCATGTTACTATTGAGATTTGCTCCATTATCAGTAATGATGGCATTTGGTATTCCAAACTGGCATATCAAATTATTGCGTACAAAATCAGCTACCACTTTCTTTGTCACAGACTTGTAGGAGACTGCCTCCACCCACTTAGTAAAGTAGTCAATGGCAACAAAAATAAATCTATGACCATTAGAGGTAGCTGGCTCTATCGGACCAATAGCATCCACTCCCCAAGATACAAACGGCCAAGGGTAACTCATAGCTTTGAGTTCGTGAGGAGGGACACGAATCAAATCACCATGTATCTGACACTGATGGCATTTTAGCACGAACTTGCAACATTCGTGTTCTATAGTCATCCAAAAATAATCGGCTCAAAGGATTTTTCTTGCTAGAGTGAGTCCATTCATATAAGTACCGAAAACTCGGCATGTACTTGTTCAAGAAGCTTCATAGCCTTTGTAGTGTCAACACATCTAAAGAGACTTAGATATGGAGTCCTCCTATAAAGGATTTCCCCACTTGGAAAGAAATTGTTTTCCTTCCAACGTATAGCTCTCTTTTAATCGGAGGTAGCATGTTCAGGATAAGTTTCGATCTCTAAATACTTCTTTATATCGAAATACCAAGGCTTTCCTTCTGGTTCTATCTCAATATGCAAATAATGGGTCGGTTGCTCTCTCAAGTCTATCTCTAAAGGATTAATATACATCATGTTTGGATGTTGAATCATCGAGGAAATAGTGGCGAGGGAATCGACAAACTCATTCTGTATCCTTAGCATGTGCTTGAACTCGATCTTTCGAAATCTTTTACACAACCTCTGTACCAGGTGCACATATGGTACGATCTTTAGATTCTTCACAGCCCATTCTCCCTGAACCTAATGAATCAGCAAATTTGAGTCTCCAATGACCAGCAACTCTTGGACATTCATGTCTATGTCCATCCTCAAGCCCAAAATACAAGCTTCACACTCAACCATATTGTTAGTACAACAAAATAAAAGTTTCGCGGCCATCGGGTGATGTTGCCCGGATTCTGATACTAAGACTGCTCCAATGTCACTACCTTGGCAATTCACGGCTCTATAAAAGAACATTTGCCAACTAGGGTATGCCTCAAAGATGTCTTCTCCTGCAAATGATATCTCTTCATCGAGCAAGTATGTTTTAAGTGGTTCATAACCATTGTCAATGGGATTTTCTGCAAGATGATCAACTAAAGCCTGTCCTTTGATTGATTTCTGAGTTACATACACGATGTGTAACTCGCTCAACAACATTTGTCACTTGACTAGTCTTCCTATCGGCATTGCTTTTTGAAAGATATATCTCAGCGGATCCATCTTTGAAATGAGGTATGTAGTATAGGAAGACAAATAGTGCCTCAACTTTTGAGCAACCCAAATCAAAGCACAACGTCTTCTCCAAATAAGTATATCGAGCTTCATACGGCGTGAACTTCTTACTCAAATAGTAGATCACCTGTTCCTTCTTCCCGGTTTCATCACGCTGGCCCAGCACAAATCTGAATGCATTATCAGAGACTAACAAATACAATAATAGTAGACTTCCATCTCGTAGAGGTATAGGCACTAGTGGATTAGATAAATAGCTTTTGATAGTATCGAAAGCATTCTTGCATTCTTCATTCCAGTTTGTCAATGCATCCTTTTTCAACATCCTGAAGATAGGTTCACAAATCAGCGAGATTAAGCTATGAACTGACTAATGTAATTCAATATCCCCAAGAAATTCATGACTTCTTTCTTCGTCTTTGGAGGAGGAAAATCCTAAATTGCTTTGATCTTAGAAGGGCCTAGCTCAATACCTCTTCGATTGGCTATGAATCCCAACAACTTATCGGCAAGCACTCCAAAAGCATACTTGGCAGGATTTAACTTCAGGTTGTATGGATATAGGCGGTCAAAGAATTTCTTCAAATGAGTCAGATAATCCAAACTCTCGCAGGATTTGATGATAACATCATCCACGTACACCTCAATCTCTTTGAGAATCATGTCATGGAAAAGAGTTTTCATAAGTCTTATATAAATAGCTCCTGCATTTTTTAGGCTAAATGGCATTACTCAATAATGGTACACACCCCAGGGTATGATAAAAGATGTATTTTCTACACCTTCTTTATCCATTAAAATTTTGTGATATCCTGCAAAGCAGTCCACGAATGATTGCATCTCATGCTCGGCACAATTGTCAATGAGAATGTGGATGTGCAGCAATGGAAAATCATCCTTAAGGCTGGATTTGTTGAGATCTCTATAATCAACACAGATCCTAATATTTCCATCCTTCTTGGGCACTGGAACAATATTGGCCAACCAAGTGGGGTATTGCGTCACTTCTACCACCTTGGATTGTATCTGTTTGGTAACCTCTTCCTTGATTTTCAGACTCAAATTCGGCTTGAACTTTCGAGTCTTTTGTTTTACCGGACTGAATTCTGGGTTGATTGGCAACTTGTGAGAGACAGTATCGGTACTCAGACCTGGCATATCCTTATAGGACCAAGCAAACATGTCCATGTATTCTTTGAGCAGGCTAGTGAGTTCTCCCTTCTGAGCATCCTTCAAATTGACACTGATTCTGGTTTCCTTGACACATTCTTCATCTCCTAGATTCACAGTCTCAGTCTCATCTATATTAGGCTTCTCGATTTTCAAATTGTCTCAATTCTTAGGCAAGATGTTCAGGTATTATGGTTCTTTCATCATATTTGTCAAACTTATTATCATCTGCTTTATTCTGTTCGTTCATCTTTTGACATGACATGATATTGGCAGGTTTAAAATTATTTAAATTGAAATCATAAACAAACATAGTTAGATAAGAAGTAATTGAAATGATAAGATGAATATTAAGTGCAATTTGAAATAAATGGAGGCTTTCATTTAAAAGAAAGTGCAAACTTTGGCCATGACCATGGGTCAATCTGCCTTTTGAGATATTACGAGAGAAATTAAAATGAAATCAAACAGGAGTGAAATAGCAAGGTAAAAGATAGGTCATGGGCCTCCGCTAGACTGCCACCTATTTTAAAAAATGAGTTAATTAGCGATTCTTCGTCTAGCAAGGCAAGTAGGGGATCAGCAATGAAGTGGATGTCTCTCTCAACTCTTAGTCATCCAGTTCTGCACCTAGGACACCTAATGTTTGGGTTGTTTTATCATCATCAATTGCATCAATTTCTTCAAATAGGTCCCAGATCCCTCCCCTAAGACCATCGTCACCTATGCTTTCTTGTGTTGGAAATGACTGATACAGGTGCGGTATTGGCTAGGCCAAAGCTCGATCATCGTTCTGATTCTACATCTCCCACTCGTTTTCCTCCAAGACAGAGTATCCTAGGCCGAATGTTGATTGTTTTGCTGGCAGTGAAATAGGCTCGGTAATACCCTGCAAGTGCTTCCCTTGCCCAAAACCAGGTTCAAACCCATTCCTCAACATCACTGCGGCTATCATCTTATAAACAGCAGGAATAGGAGGTCCCAGCGTCCAGTCATCCTCGATATCGTTCACTATTTCAACAATGTAAAAATCTAATCCTCTAGTGACACTATCGATGATGGGTGCATACACATTTGAATGGATTCCCTCACCATAAACAACCACTTCACGTTCATTCCAAATGAACTTCATCATTTGGTGGAGGGTAGAAGGCACAGCTCCCACCATATGGATCCAAGGTCTTCCTAACAACATATTATAGCTGGTAGCTATGTCCATCACTTGAAGTTTGACAACAAACTCAGCGAGTCCCCCGCAAATTATTAGATTCACTGCTCCCAGTGTATCTCTCTAGCCACCATCAAATGCTCTCACATTAAGTCGGCTTTGATGGATTTTCTCCACATCATAATTTAATTGCTTGAGAGTAGGTAAAGGGAAAATATTCAGTCCAGATCCTTCATCGATCAAGACACGATTTAGAATCATATCTCGACACTTGATTGTAACATGAAGCGCCTTATTATGCATTGCCGCATCGAATGGTAGCTTTTCAGTGCCAAAACTGATGTGATGACCCTAGGTAACTTGGCTTATCATGGATGACAGATTATTGTTGTCTGTTCCTACAGGAACATAAGTGTCCTCCAATGCTCTCATTAATTCTGTCTATGACATTGTGAATTCATCAGTAGTGCCCATATAGAAATCTGGGCAAGTATCTTCTTCTAAGTGTTTTATAATAGAGTACTCCTGAGGCCGCATCCTTCTCCTAAATTCTTTTGCCTCAGCTTCACTTATCGGTCTTTGAGCTTTTCTGCTTGCTCCCTGAATTGATTTCCCTGTATCGACAATCTCGATCTCAACCTTCTTGTTAGGAACTCTTTTTGGTACCATAGCAATCATTTCACAAGGTATCAAAATCTCCATCTTTGGCTTCTTAGTGATACTTAGAGATGCCACACTCTTTTCTAAACTTACAGTGCCATCTGGAACTATCTTCTTTAATGTACACCAATTTCTTCTCTCTCAATCATATGGTAATGTTCCCTCCATGATCAGGTAAAGGATTCTTATTGACATTGGGAGTGACAGTCCGAAGAATCACCATGTCACGATCAATTAAGTCTTGGATTTTATGCCTCAGATTTATACAATCTTCAGTGTCATGTCCAACACTGTTAGAGTGGTAAGTACAAGTCTGATCGCTCTTGATGATATGAGAATTAGCATCCATGGCTTTCGAAGGGGTAGGCTAGATCAATCCTACAGCTGATAATCTTTCAAATAGCTTTGTCCGGCTTTCAGTGAGCGTGGTGAACACCCTAGGGGGTTTTTTTATCTGCATTTAGGTGAGGAGGGTTATAGTTATTTTGTGGAGGTGGAGCCACTCGATGGTAATTGGGATGGTTTCGATAGGGGGTGTAGGGGTCTGAAATCTTGGGTATAGTGGTGCTTGATAACTTGATGGTGGGGTTTGGGGATTTGGGATTGGGTAACTGGTAGACGGAGTCTGATAAGTTGGTTGGATATGGAAGCAACTTGGCAGTGGAGATTGATAGTTTGGGATGGTGTTTGAATATTGTGGGGAGTGATAATGGGGATGAGGGGTTTGGTAGATTGCAGGTGGAGTGTAGTATCTTGGTTGAGCATGAAAGACAGGGAATAAACTTAGGGTAGGTTGAAAATAGATTTGAGGGGGTATAGACTTTCTGAGGTGGCTGCTAGGGGTTCTCCTTTTATCTTGTAAGCTAGAGATAGCTGACACATCTTCTTCCTTTTTCCTCAATATCCCAGACGACCCGGCTGAATTTGATATATGGGTGATCTTGCCCATTTTGATGCCATCTTCGATATTCTAACCAATCTTAACTATATCTGTGAATTTTGCTCCAACGAGCAACATTATTCTTTCATAAAACTTTGGCTCCTGGGAGTATACGATCACTTCGGTAATCTCCTTTTCATACATGGGAGGACGCACTCTAATGGTGTTCTTCCTCTATCTATAGGCATATTCCCGATAACTTTCAATTGACTTCTATCTAATCTTCTCCAATAAATAGCAGTCTGGCACGATTTCTACATTATAAGCAAAACTTTTGACAAAATCTTTGGTCATAGCACTCTAACTGGCCCATTAGTTTGTTTCTTGGGAGGTAAACCATTCTAAGGCCTCCCTGCTAAGACTTCGGCTAAAAAGCCGCATCAGCAATGCTTTATTTTTCCCGATGCTCATCAACTGATCACACTATGCTCTTAGATGGGCTAGAGGATTTCCACTTCTATCGAAAGTATCGAAATTTGGTATTTTGAACCCTTCTAGAATTTTCAGATCTGGGTGAATGCATAAATCCTCATAATCCAGCCCCGCAACATCAGGTGCATAGCGAAATTGCTTTATAGCTTTTGCGATTTCTTCTCTTATATCCAGCTTGGCCATCTCCTCCTTGGCCTTCCATTCTTTTTCCTTCTCCTTATAATGGTCAACCTCGGAGTAAGTGACGTGAGAAATTTGTAGATTGGTAAGGATTGGGATATGAAAGGAGATTTTAGGAGGCACAATTTGGGTGGCAGGTGGGTTGTATTGATCTGGAGCTTGGCTTTCAGGAGGGATTTTCTGGGGCTAGGTAGTGTGGGCAATTTGTGAGGAACTACAGGCTTGGGAAATATTTGGGTTTGGAGTGGGGGTGGTGCTTGGGGAAAAAGATTAGAATGTCCTGCGTTGGGGGTAGTTAAGTTGATGATGGGAGAAGCTTGAACAGGGGTAATTGGTAGATTTGTTGAGATAGGGATAGGTTGATGAGATAGATTAGGAGAAGGAAAATGAAATGGAGGCCTCCTGTCGTCTGGACTGGGAAGATTAGCAGTGATGGCCAAATTTGCTAACTCTTGAGTCTTCTTCATTTCCATCTTCATGTCAACGATCTGTTGCATCAGCTGTGCAATCTGTTTGTTCTGTTGTGCGATAATGGGATCCGTCACAGTGATCTCAGTCAAGCTTGCATCATCATTGTTGTCTGTCATTTTTCTTTTCCACTGGTTTTGGTCAGGGGATGAATCTTTGTGGGCTTTTGATCTAGTGAAATAAGAATGATCGACCAGCTTTATCAACACAAATCAATTCTAAATTACTTGTAAGAAAAATTACTCAAAAGCAAGCATGTTAGTTCCCTTGGATTAATAGGTAATGTAAGATAGCATACATAAATTAATAAGAACACAATTGTTATTTTGTTCGAGAATAAACTAGCCCACGGATACGTGAAATATGGTAAATAGATAGGACTTTTCCTATATGATTTTAGAAATAGTGGATTAGGAAGATTGATTCGCGCCAAGTCAGGTCCTCCTACATTGTTGATAGTATAGACAAGGGAAAAAATAAGCTTTTGGAAAGATAGGGGTCGGACCTAAAAGGCTGCCTACGTAACTCAAATGAGAAATCAGGCCCTACGTAGTTCGAGAATACAAGGAATAGCTTGGTGCAAATAGACTTCATTACACGAAAATGAAAAGTACAGGATAGAAAGATTGCTAAGAAACATAAAATATCTCGACTGAGACTTCTTCTGTTGATTTATTATTGTTGTTGTTGTTGTTGTTAAATATATTCTTATTATTCTTCTTCTTCTTCTTCTTCTTATTATTATTATTATTATTATTATTATTATTATTATTATTATTATTATTATTATT
>JAABOM020059130.1:0-13144 GCA_011800125.2 Solanum clarkiae
GATGACCTTTATGCATTACGATACGTGAACGCTTGGCACTGTCGCCCTGGTTCACCTATTCTATGACGTGAGCGCTGTGCCTCGTTCGCCTCGGCTCACTTATGTATGTGTTTGTTAGGATTTGTGTAGGAGATGTTGGAGATATGAAATTTCTGGTGCTAGTGGAATGGCGCGAGATGGGAGGTCTCCATCGTTCCCGTCCGATACGCATTATTTCGACGTTTTAAATAAAGATTTACATTAATGATTGCATACAGGTTTGACTCATGTATTTTACTTGGATTATTACTTTCACTTATATGTCGTACTTTTTGCTTTACATACTTAGTAAGCATTTCGTACTGACCCCCTTCCTTCGGGGGCTGCGCTCATGCCCGCAGGTACCGACGTACAGGGTAGAGAGTCCTCTGCTTAGGATTCCTTCCTACCGTTGAAGTGCTCCTTTTACCTCAGGAGCAGTCTGTTGGTATATATGTCTCTTTATCTTTCTGTACTTGATATTTATGTACATTCGAGGGTATGACAGGGCCCTGTCCTGTTTTGTGATTCCGTTTGTATTGATAGAGATCTGTGGACACGTGTGGGTATGGGATGTTCCGTCCGATGTGAGCATGTATGTATGATACGGCTGTTGGGCAGTTCTACCGCAGCGGTGACCTTGTCGGCTCGCATATGTATATATATATGTATGAATGTTTGTGGCATGCTGAGTTTCCTGTTTGCATGTTTGGGTAGTTAGTAAAACAGAGGAAACTCTGTCGAAATTTCGGTAGAATCCTTAACTAATGTGATTGGGAATTTGGTTTGGTATTGTTTGGGTGCCCAATCGGCACTAATCACGGCCCCTGGGTTGGGTCGTGACAGTGAGTTAGCATTACTTGCTCTAACAAGTCTAGTATCGATGATGCATAGTCTTGACGAAGTTTTATAATCATTATTTAAAAGTGTCGAAATAGGCCAAAGTTTTTATAAAATTCATCTTAAATTTTCTTTTAAGTATTTCAAACTAATCAAAGGCCCAAATAATCACTTTTAGAACGGGTTATTTATCGTAATGAACATTGACCCTATATTTTGTAAAACTAACATAAATGATTTCCAATAATTAGGATGCTTGAGATTATAAATTTGATTTTCTTGAAATACAACATAATGTTATCATTTGGGTCAATTTAAACTCCTTTAGTTAATCTTCTAAAATAATAACATATTTTTGTCTATCATATTTTATGTGGTTAATTTCTTTACAATGACATTGTTATATCCCTCTAAACTAAATCGACTCAAGTATTTTGTTTCAAAATTTTAGATTTTTCTTAAAAAGATCAAATATACATGATATGTAAATATATATGTCATATATAAACTATATATTTTTATTTTTTTTCTCTTCACTTGGTATATTATTTTACACTAGTCATATTATTTTGTATCTTAATCATTATTTTACTTATAAATAAAACATAAAATTTTATATCTTAATCATTTTACAATGCATAGTTATTGTTATTTTATCACCAAAATAAAATAATGAACACGCCTATATTTTTGAACGACATTCATAAATATATTTTACTTCATAACAAATGTATATAAGATAGTAAGTTTTTATTTAAAATTTTAGCATTCTTTATATTGTTTTACTATAAGATTTTAGACAAACATCTATGTTTTTCCAACTTTCTGATATCGTTAGTTTAATTGTTTATTAATTAATTGTTAATTTTATTCTATAGTGAATATGTCATTATTAAAGGTTTTTTCACAAATATTATATATAGACAATACATATAATATACTTTGTATTTTTGTTCCTTTTATAAATAATAATTTTTTTTAATTTTAAGAAAAATAAATGAATAATTTATCACAATGTATTTTTCCTAAGCTAAGTTACTATCTTCGGATAGGCTCTGAGGGATGCCTAACACCTTTCCCTCGAGTAACCAAGATCCTTACCTAGAATTTTACTGGTTTCGCAAATCAAAATAGAGTCTACATTTACATTTTTAAAATTGGTTTCTTAATATTTTCTTTAAAGTTAGGTGGCGACTCTAAATATTTTTTTCAAAAACCAGAGAGCAGAACCGCCTTTTTATGATGCGAGCTATTTCGACCGGTTCGAAAATGGGGCGCGGCAACGTCGAGCCAAAATTAGGTGTCAACTCCTGCTGCTGATGCACCACCAGCACTGAGTCTAGTGAGGGATGTGGCAATCCCGAGAACCACCAATGTCACTAGCTGTTTTGTCAAGCCTGAGCCTATTGGCCGATGGGAGCTTAAAAAGAATATGATCCAGCTATCACACTCTACAGGACAGTTCACGGGGCTTCCTCATGAAGATCCACAAGTCCATCTTCAGAATTTTCTCAAAATTGCGGACACTTTCATTCCTATGGGGATAAACCATAACTATGTGAGGATGACTTTATTCTCCTTTTCACTGTTGGGGGAATCCCGGAGGTGGTTGCAAATTGAGCCACCAAACTCCATAGCATCCTGAGATGATCTGTCTTGTAAGTTTCTCACTCGATTCTTCTCATGTGGCACAATAACCAAACTTAGAAGTGAAATCCTGAGTTTCAAGAAGAGGGCTGGGGAGAATCTATATCAGGTGTGGGACAGGTTCAAAACTCTGTTGATAAATTGCCAACACCATTACCAAGCTAACGAGGTATTAGTCCACACCTTCATCGAAGGTTTGGAACCCAATACCAAGATTCTTTTTTATTCAGCTGCAAGGGGTCTGGAGAAGACATACGATGAGTTATATGCTCTTCTCAACAGAATTGCTCAGGGTAATCCAGAATGGAATGGAGGATCCAGCCGACCGACAGTCCAGAAGTAGGCCGGGGTATTAGAAATTGATGCAATAATGAGCCTGCAGGCTCAAATGGCGGCTATCCAGAACATGATGACCATAAACTTTAACAATTGGGCATTGGGTCTACAACAGCAAGCATCTGTCAGTATGGTACAACAGCAACAAATGAGTTGGTGTGATGTCTGTTGGAGAGGAGACCATACAGTTGAATCATGCAGGGCTAATTAAGAGGAAGTGAACTTTGTGGGAAATGCGAATAGAGGGGTCTATCAAGGATTCGGGAACACATACAGCCGGAATTGGAGAAACTACCCAAACTTCTCATGGGGTGGCAATCAGCAGAACCATGGGCTACCTCAATAAAGACCACAGGGTGGAAATGTGTCTCAGAATCAGCCAGTCCAGCAGCCTGCAAGACAGGCCAACCCAAATACCATGACGGATAGTGAGGTGTTGAGGCAGATCTTGGGAAACCAGAATAGGAAAGAAGAGGAGATTTGAAGGCACAATCAAGATTTGCAAAACTTAGAAAAGCAGTTGGGATGGTTGGCCAGCTCAATAAATTCCAGACCTCAAGGAGACCTACCTAGAAACACTAATCCCCACCCGAAGCAGGTCAATACGGTCAACACAAGGAGTGGAAGACCCTTAACTGAATTGGTCCCCCAGAAGAAAAAGGGGGATGAGTAGGATGCTACACAGAACGAGGAGACTGGCAATCCCAGCCCAAACATTGATAACTCCATTGCCAAAATCACCTCCTCTATTCCCACAAAAGCTCAAGAAGAAGAAGAAGAAGGATGATTGCTTTTAGAATTCCATCGGGCTGCTAAAACAGGTATAGATTAACTTACTATTGATTGATATTTTATAGGGGATCCCGAAATATGCCAAATATGTCAAGGATATTGTTGCTAATAAGACTAAGTGGGTTGAGTATGAGATGGTGGTACTCATAGAGGCTTGTAACTCCAAAATCCTCAATAGATCACACTTGCCAGCAAAATTAAAAGATCCAGGAAGCTTTACTGTGCAAGTAACTATTGGGAGACATCTGAATGCTAGAGGCTTGTGTGATCTTGGGGCTAGCATAAACCTCATGCCCAATTCCCAATTCCTAAAACTGAAGCTTGGAAAACCAAAGCCCACCATCACTATGTTACAGCTGGCAGATCGATCATTGGCAAGGCCGGATGGAGGACGTCTTAGTCCAAGTAGGGGCTCTCATCTTCCCCGTGGACTTCGTCATCTTAGATTTTGAGCCAAACTTTGAGGTCCCATTCATTCTCGGGCACCCATTCCTAGCTACAAGAAGGGCATTAATCGATGTTACAGCTGGGATGCTCACCATGAGAGCTTATGATAAGGTGGAAGTGTTTGATGTGTACAAAACAATGAAGCTACCAGCTGCATATGAATATCTGGCAGCTATCACAGTGATAGACACTGTAGTCGCTGTGAGCCAGGTTGAGATTGAAAATCCACTGGCCGGTTGTTGCTGAATCAAAGGCTAGTGGATGATGCTGAAGCCCGATAAATTGAGAGTTTGTTGAATACTCACAAATGTTAGTATGCTGAAAAAGATTAATGAAACTTTAAACAGGGTGTTGGGACCATCACCCAAACCCTCAGTGGAAGAAGTTCCTCAATTGGAGTTGAAGCAGTTACCATCCCATCTTAGGTATGAATTCCTTGGTGAAAATAATACATTACCTGTAATCTTGTCTACTTCATTGACTGTAACCTAGGTAGGAGTGGTTGTTGCGGTACTGAAGAAGCGAAATAGAGCAATGGGGTGGCAGATGTCTGACATCCATGGCATCAGCCCAGCCTTATGCATGCATAGAATATTCACGTAGAAGGGTCACAAACTAGTGGCTCAACCGCATAGAAGGCTAAATCCAATCATGAAAGAGGTGGTAAAGAAAAAGGTCCTAAAGTGGTTAGATGCAGGGATCATCTTCCGCGTATCAGACAGCCAATGGGTAAGCCTTGTACAATATGTCCCCAAGAAGGGCAAGATGATGGTTGTCACCAATGAGAAGAACGAGTTGATTCCAACTCGAAAGATGACGGGGTGGTGAATCTGTATGGACTACAGAAAATTGAAATGATGCCACCAGGAAAGACCATTACCTCGTACCTTTTGTTGATCAGATGCTGGACAAACTAGCTGAGCAGGAGTACTATTGCTTCCTAGATGGGCACTCGGGATACAACCAGATAACTATTGCACCCGAAGACATGAAAAGACAACCTTCACATGTCCATATGGGACATATGCCTTCAAAGCATGCCCTTTGGTTTGTGCAATGCACCAGCCACATTCCAAAGGTGCATGATAGCTATCTTCCATGACATGATAGAGAACTTCATGGAGGTGTTCATGGATACTTCTTTGTCTTTGGTGAATCTTTTGAGAGATGCTTACAGAATTTGGATACAGTACTAGCATGATATGAGGAGACTAACCTCATTCTTAATTGGGAGAAATGTTACCTCCTAGTTAAGGAGGGGATAGTCTCAGGCCACAAAGTGTCCAAGAAGGAATTGGAGATAGACAGAGCAAAGATCGAGGTGATCGACAAGCTGCCACCACCGGGTTTAATCAAAGGAGTCCAGAGCTTTCTGGGACATGTGGGTTTCAACCACAGGTTTATTAAGGACTTCTCAAAGATTGCGAAGCCATTATGTGCCCTGTTGGAGAAAGAGCTACCGTTTCACTTTGATGACTCTTGTTTGCAGGCTTTCGAGATGCTGAAAAAGAAGTTGGTGGAGGCTCTGATCTTGGTAGCACCTGACTGGGGACTCCCATTTGAACTAATGTGTGACGCCAATGCCACAACAATGGGAGTGGTACTGGGCAGCAAAGAGAGAGTTTTTCACTCTATATAATATGCCAGCAAGACTTTAGATACAACACAAAGTAACTATACAGTTACCGAGAAGGAAATGTTGGCATTGGTGTATGCATTTAATAAGTTCAAAGCCTATTTGGTAGGGACCCAAGTGGTGGTGTTCACAAACCACGCAGTAGTAAATTATTTGTTCAATAAAAAGGATGCCAAGTCGCACCTGATCAAGTGGATCCTATCGCTCCAAGAGTTCGACATTGAGATCAAGGATCGTAAGGGGAGCGAGGACCAGGTTGTTGATCATCTATCCCATCTGGAAACTGATGCTCACATAGGTGAGCAACTACAAATCAGAGAAGAGTTTCCTGACAAGCAGCTGTTAGCAATTGAGGTGGAACAATTACCATGGTACACTGATATCGTAAACTACTTCATAAGTGGTGTGTTCATACCTGATGCAACATACCAGTAGAAGAAGAGATTGGCCTATGATTTTAAGGCAAATAACTGGGATGGGCCATACCTGTTCAAACAAAGAGCTGACTGTATAGTGAGGAGGTATATTCCGGAGATGGAGATGAAGCAAATTCTTGAGAGATGTCAGGCCTCTCTGTATGGGGGTCGTCATGGTGGTGACAGGATAACACACAAGGTATTACAATCAGGTTTTTCTTAGACTAGTTTGTTCAGATATGCTATTCAGTTCTCCAGGGCCTGTGATGCTTGCTAGAAAATGGGTGCCATATCCCAGAGGCATGAGATGCCCCTAAACAATATTTTGGAAGTGGAGATTTTTTATGTTTGAGGCATACCATCATTCGATTGTCATTATATTCTTATAGCTCTGGACTATGTGTCAAAATGGGTAGAAGCAATAGCCTTTCCAACGAATGATGCTAAGGTAGTGAGTAAGTTCCTCAGGAAGAATATCTTCACACGATTTGGTACTCCAAGAGCCATTATCAGTGATGGTAGTACCCACTTTCTCAACCAAACCATGAAGAACTTGCTGGACAAATACGGGATAATGCACAAGGTGGCCACAACATATCACCCGCAAACCAGCGAGCAGGCTCAGGTATCAAAAGGGAAGGTGAACAAAATATTGCAGAAGACTATAAATGTCACCCGGAAAGATTGGGCAGAAAAGCTTGATGAAGCATTGTGGGCGTATCGGACGGCATACAAGACCCCAATTTGAACCTTTATGTATAGGCTAGTGTATGGAAAGGCCAGTCATTTGCCCGTAGAGCTTAAGCCTCAGGCGTACTGGGTGATAAAGAAGCTGAATCTTTACCCTGAGCTCGCCGACAGGAAGCAATTAGAGCAGCTGGAGGAGTTGGATGAATTCCAGCTCCAAGCTTATGAAAATGCTAAGCTCTACAAGGAGCTCACCAAGAAGTGGCACGACAGGCACATAACCAAGTGGAACTTTGAGCCGGGCTAATAGGTATTACTATTTAATTCCCGTCTTAAACTGTTTCTAGGAAAATTGAGATCCAAGTAGAGTGGACCGTTAGTGGTGGTGGCGGTTACATCCAATAGTGCAGTGGAGTTGAAGGATTTGTCCACGAACCAAACTTTTTTGGTGAATGGTCGACGTGTCAAGCACTATTACAGTGAGGGCACGAATCAAATTATGGAGGCCATTAGGTTGGCCAATGATGAATGAGGTAATCGTATATCGTGCCTCGACGTAAAATCAGGCGCTCCACAGGAGACAACCTATGGTGAGGTAACAACAGTTTGTTTTTCTTTTCTTTTCATAAAAAGAAATCAAACCCCATACAAAAAGTGTGAAAAATTTGCACAAGTATAGGTCTGTGATGCCTCCGCATCACGGACCCTGTGCAATTTTGTCCAAATTTTTTCATCCTCATTTCCTGATGATCCGTTGTGTATCTTTTTGTGTTTTCTTAGTCTAACACATTAGTAAAGCATCGCGAACCCTGTACAATTTTGTCGAAATTTTTTCATTCTCATTTCCTGATGATCCATTGTGTATTTTTTGTGTTTTCTTAGTCTAATATATTAGTTTTACTATTTTAAAGCATGTTAAGGTTTTCGTGAAATTTTTGGAGGCTCGGAGCAAAAAAAATAAAAGTTTTAAGAAGCTCAAAATAGTGAGCATTCCCGATGGTACCGCATCGCGGACCTATCGCGGATGCTTAATGTTTTTGAACACAGGAAACAATTTTTTATAAGAGTAGAACTGCTTTCTCTTCGCGATGCAGAGGGAACGTGAAGATGAGTTAAAATGTCTGCGTGCAAACGTGGCCCCACCCTATTTAAATACCCCCACGTAAATTTATCCCCATTTTTCGTGATTTCCCTGACCTCATTCCCTTCTTTCCCAAATTTTCTCTTTTTCTTCTTCTCTCTTTCCCCCAAATTTCAAACAAGTTCACGTCGCACATCCTTTGAATCAATAACTTCGTTGCATAAACGTCATTCTCCACATAAGATACATTTTTCCCACTTCAATTTCACTTGATTTTAATAGTTCAAGGTATGATATCTTCCGTGTTTTGGGTGAAATTTCAATTGGGTTGAATTGTTTCTTGGTTATTCTTTGTTCATGCTTGTGGGGAGTGACTCATTTCGAGTGATATGTTAGTGGGGGGTGCGAATCATGCTCTTGTGTAGAAGGTGAAAAGCCCAGCTCAAAGTTGTCATTGTGTTGGGCCTAAATTTGAGGGATTTTGTGTTCTTCTCCATGCTTTATATTCACTTTGTTGTGTGTATGTTGTCTTTTGCCAAATATTCAAGTGTAGGGGTGAAGTCATGGGCAACGGAGACGATGACGAGGGGTTGTTCTTGTAACTGTCGAAATAGGGGATAATTGGGGGTCTTTAGGATTGTACTCTTATGATGAGGCAGTAGGTATTGTGTGCACTAGGAATTAAACCAAGGTCAAAGTGTGGGGTGAATTCCCTCAGTTAGGGGGTCGAATTGTTCGACAATGTGATGTGAAGTAGAGTTGTGCTCGTAATTGTCGAATATGATGTGGGGGTGGACGTGGTTGGAAAGTATGAGTTCATGTTGAGTTGTGAAGTTCTGTAGCCCGTAGGACTTGGGGAAGTCTGAGTACACTCGCCACATGGGCTTGAAGTTAAGTGTGGGGTCATGGGACTGGTGGATGGATCACTGATTGTGCGCTTATGTTCTGTAGGTACTATGTCTTCATGTACACGTCAATAAGGTCAAGCTAGCAGACGAAGGGCTGCCAACATGAGAAAGCGGGGATAAGATGTTCCAGACGTGCCCAAGGACAATAGAAGGGCTCAGCAGAGCCAATTCGAGGCCAAGGCAATCAACAAAGAGGGCAAGCAGTGGTATCAGTCTCATGACGAGACGAAATACTACCCCAATATACCGATTGATATGGATTCCCTTAAGGACGAGTACCCCCAGATTCTCAACCATTGCAATCAATTAAGTTTGGGGTTCTCATTTCGACCACCCATACCATGCAATCAGAGTGTACTGAGGAAATTCTACGCCAATTTGAACAGGACCTGCAGTGCCAATTGGTGATTGTTCGAGGACGGGAGGTGAACTTCTCTTCTCTTACTATCAACCTGGTCCTAGACACCCCCGAAGAGATCCAAGCAGGTGCTTTCAATGAGTTGTGCCTTCACCCACCCTATCAGGCCATTATATACATTATTTTAGGGTGGAATTCCATGGCTAAGTGGGTCAGACATGCAGAGCGGGGCTATTATCTCTCCTTTCCATTTGCTCACATGTCCAAGGAGGCTCAGGTCATGGTAAAGATAGTGATACTCTTTCTTTTAAGGGTAGCACTTCACAAATGTAATGAGAGATAGAGTGTCCCTCATATATGCACTCATGACGGGGATGCCACTGAACTATGGAGCTATCTTTCAACTGGCGATGAGGAAGGCCAAGACCCATAAGGGTCGTAGGTATGCTTTCGAGGGCCTTATCATTACTTTATATCATGCGACAGGTGTCCCTGAGGGGAGGAGGCTGATTACTACCCGGTCATCTAGGCCCCCTATGTTGCCACCAACATTAAGGGGTCGGACGTGACCTTGGGCCTAGTATTGACCACTGCGAAAAGAGCCTACCGGGATGAGTTGATTATGGGTACATGTACGGCCTAGAGATATTGCAACACTGGACTGGCGGCCGGCAATGCACGAGAGAAGAGTTGCTGAAGGTTGAGGTGCAATACCCTCTCAATGACCATGCCAAAGTCGTTCTTCGTATTAGACCCCGTTTTATTGAGCCTGTGGAGGATGATATGTGCACGATCCCAGGAGAGGCGCATGATGATGATGAGGATGAGTTTGAGGAGGATGAGATAGCTGATGAGCCACCGATCTATGTGGGGTGAGCCCATCCTATAAGGGCCCACTGATGAGTGAGCACCTTGATTCCCGCCTCGCAGGTTTTGTATGGTTAGCACTGAGGGCAGTGTTAAGTGTAAGTGTAGGGTGGGGATTGATTGATCGTTATGCTTCTACTTTTCCATTTCTATTGGCATGTATTAAGACCACTATTTATATTTCTGCTTTATGATGTATGGCTTATGTTTGGACACCTATGTTAATGTTAGGTTTGGACATCTTGGCTTTTAATTTGGGTCTATAATTATTAGTAAACTTGAACTATATTGTGCATGCATATTTGATTCTAGTGATATGATATAGATACACAAAATTGAGTAGTGAATTATGGTAGTTGTTGCCTGTTGCAAATAGTTGTATTAGTCATAGTTGAGTGATGGGGCCCTATGATGGATGGATGACAATCGTCCTAAGGGTGTTCGTCGAATCAAGTTCATTTAGAGTGTAGTGGTGTACAAGTGAGCATCGAGAGCAAACACTCGAACATAGTCAAGAGTAGTTGCTTGATCCTTGTAAGTCACAATTGTGGCATGCTTAATTAATTGAATTCATAGGAATACCATAATAGGACCTCTAGTGCTAACCTTGTGATGAAAGTGTGCCAAGAGTGAGTGAGCTAATTGTGAGTTTCTGTTGCGATAGGTTCAAGAACTTGCCTAGTATGAGAGTAGACTTAGTAGGATTTGGAACTAAGGGAGAGGATCTAGGCATTTCTTTCATAGATGAAAATGACCCTAGTTAGCCCTTTTGAGCCTTAGCCTATTTGTTGGTTAACCAAAATTTGAGCCAATCCCTTTTCTTTGATCAATTATCCGTATTTGATCCTAATTCCCTAGTGTTTTAGCATGGTGAATCAGTGGAGAGGGGACTTGAGTGGACATACGAGGGTTGAGAATTATCAGAGTGTTGAAAATAAAGTGTCGACCAAAACAGTATGGTCTGCAATGCCTCCGCGTCGCGGAGCAGATGCGAATGCACACTGTTTTGGCCCCTAAAAGATAAGAATTGAAGCCAGTTATCCAGTGCTGATCCGTGATGCCTCCGCATCGTGGAACCATCACAGATGCACACTGATTTGAAAAAAAAATCTAGTCATTTTCTATTTAGGGTGTCTATGTATTTGTAGTAGGTTTATTTTGTGGTCAGATGTAAATAATTAGGAGTACTTATAGCATGAATTCAATGAGGGTAACAAGGGGGGTTGAATCAAGGAAGCATGAAAGGACGTGAAGTGCGTGCTATGAGAGCATGGGAATTGAAATATGTTAGCCATATCTATAAATGTATCCCACCTACCCATGGCCTACATTATAGCCAGACAAAGACCTACGAGATCCTCTAAGAAAAATTCCAACTAGGTCTACGTTTACATTAAGGGCAAGCTTATGGAATCTAGCAGCAACTTGAAACATCTTTTTGGAGAGTGAGAGTTGTTGTGTACCCATTCTTAATCTTCTGATTAGATTCTTAGTGGTGTGCATGGGTAATTCTTCTTAGTGAGGGCACATTATCATTCTAGGTCAGTAACTGGATGAACTGTTAAATATTCTGCATGAGTCCGCATATATACATGAGTGCTAGGAGCAAGTAGTTTTTGCTCAGGGCACTGAAAGTGCTAACCATGGTTCATAGAGTGCGGTCGTATGATGTTTTTTTGTACATATTACCATAGGGAGTCTCGTGCATGTGTAGTAGTTTGCCTGAGGATGGACAAAACTCTAAGTGTGGGGTGGTAATCTTAGGCGTATTTATAATCCTAATTAGCTAATAATGCCCATGAATAGAGATAATTCAGAGGGCAAAGTCATAGAATCTAGGTGTGTGAGTGTATTTTTCTCTTATTTTGCTAACATAGGGCCCAGTGCGCCTATTGGTTGTGTTTTTGCAGGATTTTTCTTTGATTGGAAAGTTCAGAGTTGAACTCGGAATTAAGGGAAGAACACAACCTGGAATTTAGAGGAGAAAAGTCAGTAGAAGCAGCCAAAAGACCAAAAGTCCACATAAAAAACTTGGAAACGAGGTTGTGGAAGCTGAAAAATGCAAAAAGTTGCGAATCTGAAAAGTGTGCCAGGTCCGCGTTACGGACCTGTGCAATTGTTGTGTAAATCTACCTAGTCCGCAATTTAAGGGAAAAGTCAGAAAAACAAGGGGTGCGCATCGCGGACTTGAGGACCCGATACGGGAAAGTCAAATTATAGAATCTTTATTATTATTCTATCTTAGATTTTAGGTTTTTGTATTTTGTTTTTACACAAGAACTTGAGTAGGGATGATGGAGAACTCTTTTCCACAATATTTTGGTTAGTTTAATCTTTATCCTTTGGTTCTTGATATTTTCTAATTTATTCATGATGTATTTCACGTTTATGAGTGGCTAGGTCTCTATATTCTGGAATTGTAGCCATAGACAATGTGTAGTTCTTAACTTTAAACATCTATGAATGGTTTCCTTCGATTATTCCTATATTATTTTTATCTATACTTCTTAGCCTGATCAACTAGGGGGTAAATTAGTTGTTCACTCTGGATTCGAAAGATGTTGGAGAGGATAGAACACAATAGTATAGGGAGCTTGTTCAACACTAGGAAACTAGGTTGATTCGTGTAACGGAGACCAGTGACAACTACCCTTACACCTTGCTTGGTTCACATGAGGGAAGATAGCTTTAATGCATTTTTATTGGTCTGTCTATCCCCGCTCAATGATGTAGTTAGGCAATTAATAACGGTAGGCTGGCAGCAGCGTACAACCCTGTTCGGGTAAATTAAACCCCGTGAATCAATAATCAAGAAACTAGACATAGATAGACATTGTTAAAACTAGACAGAGTTGTAAAGATTACAACCCTAGAATTGTCTGTCAATTGATATCTTGTCGTAAAAGTTAGATTACAATAACAAGAACAACAACATAGCTAGTGAAATCCCACAAGTGGGGTCTGGGGAGGTTAGAATGTACGCAGACCTTACCACTACCTCATAGAATAGAGAGATTGTTTCCTGCGAACCCTTATCTCAAAACCCATAAGCAGAAAGAACTAGATATGACAAAAAGGAAAGGGAACAGAAAGAGCGACTAATAATGAATA
>JAABOM020059131.1:0-13143 GCA_011800125.2 Solanum clarkiae
AAGAGGAGTTCCTCTAATTCTATGAATTTTTCTAGAAGACTCTTTTCTTGAATATTATTCAAGAAAATTTCGGATTGTCCAGTATTCCACCAATTAGTAACCCAAGATTCCAAACATTTATTAACGGAGAAAGAAATCCACCAGTGCAAAAATATTATAGATGCAAGATAGAAAAGAGTGAATGCTTTCTTTTTTGCCATTTTTTCGTCTGTGAATTGTTAATCATGGTATTCATTCTTATGGGAATGGGAATGAAAAACAAGAAATACCTTTTATCGAAATATGGTTTCAGGAAAAAAAAAGGTTACAGGCAATAATAGTGTTTATCATCTGTGAATTTTATTTCTTGTTGTCTGGCTTTGATAAAACTATATCTGAATTTCATATGCAAGTCCTGCCATATGTTTGATTGTCAATTTTCCTCTCTGGATTCAGCTTCAACATTTGGGGCTGTTTTGGACATGGTGACAGATAGGTAGTGCCACATTTCTTACCCTCAACTCTAACCCCATCCCAAAACCCTTGTTGTTGAACATTTAATGCATAGCCCTTGCTTTCATATTAGGACTCAATTCTGCTTCTTTTTTTTTTTTTTTTTTTTTGTTTATTTGGGCCATCTGATTTTTCAGGGTTAGCACTGCCTGTCTGCTGGTTATTCTTTCACAGGTTTATAGGTAGCATCATTAACTCCTGTCTCCATAAGCGCACTGTTAAAGCTCTGGCATATTTAAGACTTATTTCCTCCTGTGTCCTCTTGATTTCAGGCCTGGTTTAGTTTTCTTGTCGTTGCTTGCGCTTGATATTTCCAGCCATTGGTTGCAAATGTATAGGTAATTAACTTTCCAATAGCATATTTCCTTTAGCCAAAGATTGATTCTGCTTTGTGTTTTCTATTATAATGTGTTTAGAACTTCTGATTATCATGTGTTCTCAACCAATAATTTTCTGGAAAAATTATTGCAGTACCTTCTTAGTAGGAAAGACAAGTCACAAAGATGTCAAAGACAGCAGCAGTTGGCTATTCAGGCTTTATTATGGAAATAGGATGTTCATGGGCTACTGCTGCGTGTCATGTGAGGTAACTCTCTCTATCAATTCTGGAAAGCTGAGAAATTCTTCATGTACACAATTTTTATCTGATTTAAGTTCTTATTTACCAGGTTCTTTATATTACATTGTTCCTTCTTGCAAGGAAAGAGACTGAAAGTCTTATTGATGTAAGATCTCAGCTATTTTGGTTTTCGTATCTTTCTAGTTTTGTTGTCTGTGTTCAAAAGTACATTGACAGTTTCTGCATTTCATATTTAGGTTCTTGTAAATGCTGCAACAGAAAGTTGGATTTATCTCATCTTACTTGCTCTTCTTCTGTTTGGATGGGCAATCAAGCAGTTTGTGAATGTTATACAGGTAGATAACTACTACCTATACTAGTGTTTGACAGTCCATTGAAGAATTGTGTGTACATAATAATATATCTTGTTTGCCTTGTGTAAAATGCTGTTATCTATATGACAATTATCTTCTGGTTCAGATGAAAACCGCGGCTGATGCTTGTGTGCTGTATGACATGAACAAAAAACAGTAGCACTGATATGAAGTAAAACAAGAGGCTTCTGCAATAATATGCTTTTCTGGACAGTGCATTTTGGTTTTCTGTATACTGCGTTCAGTCACACATTCAGTGGTCCTTCCAGGTAGCAGCTTATTTGGTGATGACTTGAATTGGAAAGTTCGTTGATGCATACATTCTGTAGGAAATGATCTGAGATTTTTGACTAACTGCTTATGGCGTAACCACCTAATCATGTGTGTCATTACTCCGTCGTTGTTGTGTCTAAAATTGGATATGATTCTAACGGTGCCTTTGCAGTCGATTTTTTGTTTTTGGTTTGTTTAGTTGGAATGTACATACTCTTTGGCATATCAGAGGGATTTCTATGCTTGATTCTCTCATTGTTTACTAATAGCCATGGGATTTTGTCCCCTCTTGTTCAGTAACTTTGATTCCAGTTCCATGATTAATATTTGATATTCTGTAGTTTTCATCTTGTTGTCAATAGTTGCCACTGCCTACCAGTACAACATCAATCATATTGATAATCACCATCAGTCACCACTAAACTATATATTAACATAAGCTATTGATTCATATTCGAGTTTCGATTTTGATGGAATGCTTTGGTCAAATCACAAATTCTTAATCAGAAAACTTGGGCAAGTTTCTCACAAAATTAAAGGACATAAGGGTAAGCTTGGTGCACTAAGCTCACAAGGTCTGGGGAAGGGCTCAACGATAAGGGTCTATTCTATGCAGCAGGTCCGAGGAAGGGGCCAATGATAAGGATATATTGTACGCAGCGGGTCCAGGAAAGGGTCCAATGATAAGGATCTGTCGTATGTACCCGTTACTTCAAAGCTCCTCTTGGTGACATATATCTTTAATTTAAGACCACATGATGCTAAAGTTTTCTATACTTTCTTGAACTATGTGTCAAAGAATGATAATCAATTGACAGTGAATGCTGCCCAGTCCATCATCTAATAATGAAGATAAACAAATGAACTTCTTGAAGATGTCATTAATGAATCTTCAATCAAAAAATTATAATCTCAAGAAAAAATACATCACCTAGTTTTGAAGATGAACAAATGAAATGCCAGATTCCAGTTAATATAGGCTAAAACCAAATAATTGACTGACGATAATAGCAAGGCCTAAACCAATTGCAATAAGGGAAGAAGCCCAAGTGAGCTTTTCAGTAATTCTAGGAACTCGATCTTTCAGTGCTCGACTACACGAGCCTATAAACACGGTATAGCTACCCATAGCCATAACAGTTCCAACCAAAAACATACTCAAGAAGGCAGCACCAGCTAGCCGAGAAGGCAAAGCAAGCGCTGGCAGGATTATCAGCAGTGCGTCAGGTTGTAGACCATGGACAATGCCGGTTGCAAAGGTTGCGAACCCCACTTTCTTCTTCTTCCCCATGATTGGAGTACCACCGACATCATATACACTAATGTCACTATCACCATTCTCCAGGGGAACAAACTGGGAATGAACTTCAGATGCTTCTTTAATACCCATTGCTCCGATAACAAGAAGGGTGAAGCCTACTACTCTTGTTCCCCATGTACGAATGACTTCAATGTGGAGTCTGTCCTTTAAGAGCAGAAACAAAAGGCCGAAAATCAACTGCCCAGCATCATGACCACAACCCCAAAGGGCTCCCACTGCTGCACTCTCCATCCTTGTTCGGCCTATTGACAAAGGAGCCAAAGCAGCGAGATGGTCAGGACCTGATAGGGTGTGTAGGCAACCAGCAAAGAAACCAGTCCATGCGCTGCTTAGTAATTCATTACGAACAAAGCGACTCCCCAGTGCCGCTGCAGCTGGCCCCCCAGCCTTTGCTGCCGTTTGGAAACTAGCAAAAGCTGGTGAAACAATGACTGGATGGATGAGCATAACAAACACGGCTGATAGAAGAACTGTTGTACTTGCAGAAAGGACCTGAATGAAATCATATAAATCACAAGACATGCTGAGGAAAAAAACCAAGTGTGTTGCAGAAGTAAATTGCAATGCGTGGTCCATCAATGACATTTTCTAGTCAGTTACCTCGTGCTATGAGGTTCAATGTATGCTATGCAGCTGAATAAGTTTAAAAAGTCAAATGGTATCATTGAAAAACTATATACTGAACATTGCTATTTTACACCACAGCAAGGTGAACCTTTCTGTAAATCCGAGTACAACTTCCTAGTGTTTTACACAACAGGTTTGACAAGTGTGCGCGCCGATTACACTTAAAGCTCTCTACTACTGGCATCATCTTGACGCTGGTATTGCAATTTCATAGTGTTGTTAACTGTTTCTAACTTTCAACAACAATAACAACATACCCAATTTAATCCTATAGGTGGGGTCTGGGGAGGGTGATGCGTACGCAGCCTTAGCCTTACCCTTACCTTGTGAAGGTAGAAAGGTAGTTTCAGATAGACCTGCGGCTCAAGTTAAGCGTATAGAAAATAATGGAGAAAAAGGTATGTTTCTATTTGTCTATTTGTACAGAAGACTGTTGAATATAAACTTGTTCCATAGAGAGGAATAACTAACTACTTGTAAATCAATAAATATTCTCACAAAAGGCTCATTAGACAAAAAGACCATATAATAAAGATAAGAAGACCATAAAATTCTATACAATAAATTATCGAAGAGACCCCATCTTCATCCTTTTGTAAAGTAACAGTTCAATCCTTAATGCTATGATATTTAAGATTGTTTTTCTTCTTTGCTTTCATTGTTGAAAAATAGTTGAAAAACTCAGATGCATATCAATTTCCACAGATCATTACCGAACATAAAAAAATACATCCATTTCCATATACCTACGAAAATGAGATTCTTCTATCAAAAAATCATTCACCCTACTGTTGCTATCTGAAGGTCTAGTAATATAACACATGGAGAGAACATATCTCCAAGTATTTATTTTAAAACTCACGGAGGTAAAGTTGCAAAATATGCTCCGTAGGGACTTTTCTCCTTTTATTTATTTTTTTTGCTATTGTTTTCCAGATAATATGATTGGTTTTATTTGAACAATGTAAAGATTGAGTTATTTCCTTTCTGTAAGCTACGACTTTGGAAAGAGTATCTGCATTTTACTATTTCAAATAGTAGATAAAAGTTTCATAGACTAAATGTAGGACGGCAAATAAAGCAGATGAATAGCTAGGTACATTTAAGAACATAACACCAATATTGAATTTATTGCTAGTTGGTGTACCATACAGTACTTTCCAAATTGAATCTGGCAAAAGGATATAAGCCAAAGCATTCCTAATGTCATATGCTTCATGAGATCAATACATGGAAAGTTTAAAAAAGGAACCGAAATATTATGTCCAAAATGGTAATTTTTTCTTCTATTTATAGTACATAGACACTATATCAGAAAATATTTACATGAAGTAACTAAAAAATAAAGCATTCAAAGGCAATTCAATCCCTTGTAAGGAGATTCATTTGGTTTGTATTGCAAAATGGTGGTGAACTTGTCGGCCATCATTTTAACTGTCTTAAGTGGGTCAACTAATTTCTGGATGGAGGACGAAATATTTATAGATCATAATTGCAATTACAGAAATGCACGTAACGAGCAAAAGCATGTAGAAAGTCAGAATGACCTACTTACCATCCAGCGCTGATGTGAGAACTTCGTCAAAGTTTAAGAATGTTATAACTCATTTGACAGCATACATCAGATGTGATGATTTTTAATGCTTTTCAAGTAGCAATGATCTGTCTCCATAACCAAGCAACAAAAACACCTCATAAGCAAAAAATGGAACCTAAAATCGTTTATCAGCCTTTTGAATTCTACCCTAGTCAACAGTATAAAATAGTGAACATGTTCTATGAAACTAGCATTCTGTTTATTAATCTCAAGTACTCCGGTTCAATTAACAAGAACAAATTTGGGATAGCAACCACAGATCAAATCAGATTAGCATAAAAGCATGCTGATAAACTACTGTAGAATGTAATTATTCCCTGTGGAAGTCGAGGTTGTTCACTATTGTAGCCCCAACAACAAGAAGAGGCAAGCTAGTGGCCCCAGAAACCAGTATGCATTAATAAAAACATGTAATGAATGCATTTTATTGGCACTAAGAGCTAAGAGTCTGGGAGATAACCCCTTTAAAAGTTGGCATATCCAACTAGTGTAAGGTCCAGCAAAAAGAAATGACTGGTTACAAAAACCATGGATTAAAAAAAAAAAAAAAGGGAAGCCCCGTGCACTAAAGCTCCTAACCATGGATCTAAATGCAAATTACCGAAAAGCTCTTCAAGTACTTAATAAGATTTTGATGGAGATGAAATATCCAATGAAGTTGAAGGCATGAATACTACATTTACTTTTACCAGGATTCCATGGACTATGAAGATTTAATCTTCCCTTCTGTTACATTCCCAACACACAAAAATTGGAGCTTAACTGCAAAATTAGTTTTTTTCCCAATGAAGTCGAAGTCCAGGAATGTCTTGCAGACGGATTGCAGCTTAACTGTGATCATATTTATCTCCTCAGATTTTTTATCTCATTGATAGATGCTAGGGTATCTCCTTGCAAAAGAGGGGCAAATCCATGATTGGCCTGCACATAAATTGCAACTTAACTGCAATCTTACTTCTCCCCCTTTTATTTTATTTTAAGATGTTGAATCTCAAATTCAGTAATCACCACTCTCAGACTATAAGATGACCACATGACCAACTAGAGACATATAACTCCCAAACCAAAGGGTTGGTTCACTTTCTAACTTAAAAACTTTAATCAACCAAAGGAGTCTAGTCACTTTCTACAATAAACTTTAGTGAATCACTGCTAATCAGAAAGTGTACCAACACCTTATACTTCCAGTTTTCACAGATAGCGCAGTCCTTTTTGAATTAGAGTTGAATATGGAAATAGATGCAATTACTCGAACTAAAGCATCATTATACATTTAACTTTGAGATGGATAAATTTGAGCCTTCTATAAGGTTCAAATGTAATTGTTCGGCTAATTAGGCTGTTTAACAGGTTCTTTTGTTCCATATGGTCTATTTCTCTTTTAATCTAGTAAAAATAGGATTACCTCAAATGAAACCGGTAGGCACAACTAATGCCAATATGTAGTAACTAATGTCAATATGTAGTTATGTTTTCACGCGCTAGGAAACTACCATTGATGGTTTAGTTAGAAATGATGGTTACAAGACCAACCTAATCAAACAAGGGACACCCTAATTGTGAAATTTCTAGTCATTTGGTCTAGTGCGCTATAACTCTTCACCTGAAGCTGATCTAGGAAACACCATTAAAAAGAAAAAAAAATGACATTAAACTAAGGTTTACACTAATAACATTCTTCAAATGCACTGAAATAATTCTTTTTATTTCGATACTCGTAGTGTAACAACCCACCAGCACAGTTTCCAGGTAACTCTATCCATCACAGTTTTGATAGATGGGGAGGACCACCTAATGTTTTATTGTCTCAACTTACAACTGAAGCTTAGACTTCGTAATTCTCAACCTCACTTCATTGACCATTAGGCCACTACGCAGATATCCAAAATGAATTATTCAGGAATGGATACAAAATTAATACTTAGTCCATCCCAATTTGTTTTGATACTTTTTGCTTATGGCAATGTATTCAATCAATGACTCAATATGGAGTTTTATGGACTTTAGAAGCTAAATGGGACTCGTAAATTCAACTTCCTGAATTAAATTACAGAAACTATAAGTAAGCATTTTTTTATGACAAGGGTGCGCACGAGTAAACTCCGCGCTAGGCAAGTCCGGCGCGACGAGCTCGACCCAGAAGGCAATACCTTGCTTTCGCTGGCAAGGAGTTTCGAATTTGCAACCTCTAACATAGAAATCCGAATCTAGCAAAAGAACATTACGAAAAAACAAAGGATTACTTATTACCTTGTTTTGCTGAGATATCCTTTCACCAATCAGCTTGAGAAAATGGGTTTTCGACCCGGATCCGTTAACAAAACCCGGAAATGCAAAATGGTTTTCCTCACACCCATTTGGGGTTTCGGATAATGATGAAGAACCTTCACCATGGAGGCACTTGAAGGATAACGAGTTGACTCGACGCGACTCAAGACGCAACAGTGAAGGGAGCTTAAAATCTACATGGCGAATTCTACTGTGAAGAAGAGGATGAGAGGGATAGAGCTTAGAGGGAAATGGGTTTGTTGAATAGATGAGTTTCTCCATAACAATGGCGGATTTGACTACAAAATTTCTCCTCCTTTCTCTCTGTAGTTTTACAGAATTTGCAGGAAAGAGAAGGAAAAGGTTGGATTGTTTGAGTTTGGTATATAAAAGAGGATAAATACCAAATTTTCAAAATTTTAAATCCCATATTTTATTTATTTATTTTAAAATTTTAAGAAAATTATCAATATTTTGTGTTTGCATATATAGTGTTGTTTAGTTGATACGTATCATCATTACTTTTTTTCGAAGGAACAAGTTCTCGATCCATGAGGATTTCGTTCATTATATATATAGTGTGGTTTAGTTGATAATTTTTTTTTGGAGATATCATTATTGCTTCTTTTACATAGAAACAAGTTATCGATCCATGAACCTTCTACCTGCATATGATACTGTTCTATCATGCTTTCGCTCGTTGTATATATAGTGTCCTTTAGTTAATACTTTTTTTGCAAATATCGTCACTGCTTATTTTTTGGAGAAGTAAGTACTTTATCCACGAGTCTTTCACCTGCATGTGATATTGTTTTATCATGCTTTCGTTCATATAGTATTGTGTAGTTGATACTTTTTCTGCAGATATCATCACTACTTTTTTTTCCGGTTAAACAAGTTCTTGATTCGTGAGCCTTCTATCGGCATGTGATATTGTTTTATCATAATTTCGCTCGTTGTGTATATAGTGTCGTTTAATTGATACTTTTTCTACCAATATCATCATTGCTTTGTTTTCCCAGAGAAATAAGTCCTTGATCCGTGAGTCTTCTACCCTCATGTGATATTGTTCTATCATGCTTTCGCTTGTCATATATATAGTGTTGTTTAGTTGATATTTTTTTTGCAGATATCGTCATTGCTTCTTTTTCGGAGGAATAAATTCATCATCCGTGAGTCTTCTACCTGTATGTGATACTGTTGTATCATGCTTTCGGTCATTATATATATAGTGTTGTTTTGTTGATACTTCATCGTTACTTCTTTTTTCGGAGAAACAAATTCTTGATCCGTGAGCATTCTATCTATATGTGATAATTCTCAAAGTTATCTTTCGTAAAAGTGCGAGTCGTGTCTCTACTCTAGTCTTGTTAAGCTATATATAGTATCTACTATTACTTATACATGAAAAAGTAATGTTACATATACAATTTCATAAATATAAAAAATGATTTTAAAAGTCAATATTTATTTGAATTGTATTTGATTTGATTTTATATTTTAGGTAACCAATAAAAATGAATTTGCTTATTAATAAATGGATGATATTATTAAATCAAATTGAAAAAAATTATATTTGTAATTATAATTATATATATGTCATACTAATTTTAAATACATTTTATACCTTTTGATTGAAATTTTATTTGTTTGTTAATTTTATTTCTAAAATGGGTCAATTGGTTTTTTAGTCACACAAAATAATATAATAAACAACTATCTAGATGCAAATTACTAGTTAGGTGTTAGATAAAGTTGGTACATGATTGATTAAATAAATAAGAATATTAGTCTCTAATTGTGGAAGAAATTAAACATTCTTCTTGATATTAATGTTATATTGATAGGGACTTTAATATTTAAACACTCTACTTGGTATTAATGTTATATATAAGGACTTTAATATAGCTTATTAATTAAATGTGTGGGTTAGTTAGATGATAGTAGTAAAAAAAAAGTTATTTTATTAGTGCCTTTTTAGTATATATTATTTTTTAAAAAAAGTGTGATTGGTTAGATGATAGCTGCAAAAATTATATGTCAATATTGCCTTTTGGTCATTGCTTAGGGAGAAGTTATTTATATATTAAAAAATATATATTTGTATCAAATTGATATGGAAAAGTTATAGCTGGTCATTTTTTTAGTATAACTTTTTAAAATATAAATTTTAATTAATTCAAAAAGCAAAACATGAAACATGATGCGTAATTGAGACATAGAAAAATGAAAATGAAAAATATAAGTTAAACTCTAAAGGGTCATTTAGTTATAAATATCTTTTTTCAAGTCGAATTCTTGAAATCAAGTCATAAATTTTTCTTTTAAATAAAAAAAATTTAAATTTCGAAATTTTTAAAATATATTTTTTAATTTTTACTAGTATATATTTCTTTATTTATTTATAGGTGAGACACCAATCTTACAATAGTCAACACCCCATGGTACACTGCATCTTTTTCCTTCCACAAACCATATTATTCCATACTCTACATAAAAGGGATAAATAAGAAAGTTAACAAACATGACAATATATATGTGGTGGATGATCGTGATAGTTAGTGGTGATGATAATTTATGATATATAGTGATGGTGATAACTAATTTTGATTGATTATTGAGTAGGAGCAAGCAATAATCTTGTTATATTGGTGATATAAACGACTAATAATTGTGGTAGATGATTGTGATGGTTGTGATTTACAATATATAGTAATGGTTGGTGTTTGATAGTTGGTGGTGGTGATTGTTGATATTGATTGATGGTTGTTATAGTGGTAATGATAATTTGTGATGTATAGTAATGGTGGTAACTAATTTTGATTGATTATTGGTATGATGATGGTGGTTGTGCATAGGAGCAAGTGGTGATCTTGTTATATTAGTGATAATAACGACTGATAATTGTAGTAGATGATTGTGATGAATAATGGTGATTGTGATTTGCAATATATAGTGATCGTTGGTGGTGGCGATTGTTGGTGTTGGTTTATAGTTATTATATATAGTCAGTGGCAAAGCCACAATGAGAATAGTTGTAATGATAATTTGTGATATATAGTGATGGTGGTAACTAAGTTTGATTGATTATTGGTATGATAATAGTGATTGTGCGTGGGAGCAAGTGGGTGATCTTGTTATATTGGTCATAACGATATATAATTGTAGTAGATGATTGTGATGGTTAATGGTAGTTGTGGTCGGCAATATATAGTGCTTGTTGATGGTGATGATTGCCAGTATCGATTGATCGTTGTTATAGTTATAATGATTGTTATGTTAATGACGTTTGTGGATAGTATCGAGTAATGATATTATCCGACAACAGTGATTAACATAATGATGGTAGTAATTGATGATGACCACTAATAATTATGATGATGCTGGATTTGCAATATACAATGGGTTTATAGTTGGCGAAGATGATTATCAATAATAATTAATAATTGTTATAATAATAACAAACAAACAAACAAACATATTTGACCATTAAAATCTAAAATATCATAATCTAAACTAAAAAAAATCAACGAATTAAATCTAAATCACTAAAATTAAGACCTTCATGAAGGTCTTGGAAGACACCTAAGGCACCTCCCCCCCCCCCAATAAAAAGGAAAACCTTGTTTTTCTTTCAATCCACATGAAATCCCCTCTTTAAATTTTATAGAGAAAAGGTAAAATTTTTACAAATTATTGATTGATAAATATTATATTCTCTCTACTCGATTTCATGTGATACCATATCTTTTTAGTCCATTAAAAGAAAAAGTCACATTATTATAACTAGAAATAATTTAATTTTAAAATTTTATCTTTACCTTCAATGAAATTATTTATAACCGCACAAAATATCAAAGGATTGTTTTACATCTTAAGTTTCCGAAGTCTTGTTTTTTCACTTAAATACTATACCAAATCAAATGATGCCGCATGAAATAAAACGAAAAAAAAAAGTTAAATAAAGTAAATTATCATTAATTTTATCTAGCAACAAATTAATAATGGATATAAAAAAAATTAACTATAAACAAAGTTTATATCAATACCTGATGCAACAGCAACAAAGACAATCATAACCAACACTAATTTCAAAAAGGTTGTCATCTTCAATTCAAGAGCAATACAATAAAATCACTTTTCTTTTTCATACTTTATGATGAAAAGTCCAGCTTGTCCAAACCATGAATATTTAACCCAATGGAGTTCATGTTTTCATTAACCAAATGGGAATAATGCACTTAAACTCAATCAATAAATATAATTTTTGGTCAAACTTAGTATAAATTGAAAATTACACATGTGTTTAATAGTCAAGTACAAACAAATCACCTTCATCCTTTACTACTCATCCACCACGTATTAGTAGGCATTGTAAATAGTATTTAGTAGTTAATATATATATTTTTAATAAAAAGAGATTTTAAATAATTTCTGACAAGTTAAAAGTATTTTTGATTTAACAGATTGAAGGAGAGTATTTTTAAACTCATTTTACATATTTTCTTTTTTGTTATCTATGGAGCATTTGTAATTAATAAAAGTTTACAGAGAAGGGTGCTCGTGAAGGCACCCGTAATAGTCTGCCCTGACGGGGGCCTAGAACATGTACTTTATAAAGAGACATAGTATGTTCATATAATTGTCCAACATAATCTGACCAAAACAATTTCTGGACATATCCCGATGGTGTTAATAAAAAACTAGTTTTGTTGCATAGCACCCTTTTGTCCCTTCCTTGCTTAGAGCGTCCGCCAAGTGATTTTGCTCCCTAAAGATGTGTGCCACTGTTATTCCCTCATGCTCTGCATCAAAGATTTATTGTTAGACCCCGTAATTAACTAAATAGAGGTCAATTGCTCATTTAGGAAAATTGTTGTGACTGAGGTATATTTTAAATTTTACTAACTTATGGTGCGTGACTATGGGATCAAGTGAATTTTGCGGGTAAAAATTTAGTTGAAGTCGGAAGTCCTTAATTTGATCAAAATAGAAAAGTTTGGGACCTAATTAGTCAATAGGCAAATATGGAACCTTTATGTTGCAATTTTTGAAAATTGAGGTCTATATATATGACCTCTTGTACCATTTGAAGAATATTTAATTGTTCTTCATACTTGGTCAAAAAAATAGAAGAGAAGAGGAGAAGAAGAGAAAGAAGGAAAGAAGAAGAAATCAAGTAAGTTTTTCAATTTTTGTGCTATTATTTCTTAAGTGTTTGAGCTATTAAATGGTGGATTGTGAATTGGAGTTGTGGAAAGTTAGGGAGATAAAATTAATTTGGGGTGACATAGTTGTAGATATATATAGGTGTATATATTTTCATTTAATTGGTACAAGTGGAAGAAGAGAAGCATATATACATGTATTGATGTTGTACAAAGCATCACAATTGTTTCACTTAGAAAAGAAAAAAAAAATTTTGAAGAACAAGCATTGCTACAGTAAAATCCCTCTCGGGTTACTGCAGCAATAGCCAAATAATTCGTATTTTTTCGAGTTTTCAATTATTTGACGCTTCAAGCTTGGTATATGGGATCCCCTAAGTAGCGTACTGTCTTTGGTTTGGTGGAAAAACGCTTAGAAATTCATAATTGAAGTTTGGCGTTTTAAGGGACAAAAACTTGAATGT
>JAABOM020059132.1:0-13143 GCA_011800125.2 Solanum clarkiae
GGTTTGGTTAGTCAGTAAAACAGAGGAAACTCTGCCGAAATTTCGATAGATTCCTTAGCTATTATAGTTGAAAATCCAGTCAAGTGTGTGTCTGGGTGCCCAATCGGCACTAATCACGGTCCCTAGGTTGGGTCGTGACAGTGACGTGATATTAAAATTAGGTAGAAAAATTGAGTCTTCAGCAGGAATGGTTCAAGGTGGATGAAATGTTTAAATACAGGGGGAAGATAGGATACATACGCTGATATATAATGTATATACCTTTCTGATATACAGGGAACGAAAGAGCTAAAGAGTCCATTATCTCAACAACCCTTTGTTGGGGAAAGGGGCCAAGCCCAAGTTTTGGAACAACAGCAGTTGAGCTATATTTTAAGGGCTAGGAAGGCCCAATTATTTATTAGAAGTTAGGACACGAAATTTGGGTCTGCCAAGCCCAAATGATTTATATTCTTCCCCTTTTACTTGATTATTGTATTTATTTTTTATTACCTGATTCTAACTCAAATATTTTATTTATTTAGTATTAATCTAATTAAAGTCCCCAAAAGTCAAACTATTTGTGTTAGTCAAAAAATTGATTTTTGTGATTTTTAATTCAAAGAATGCATTTCTAAGCCTTTTCAATACTTCAAATATGTTTGTGAAAATTCTTTACTTAGATTTTCCCAAGTTTTATTTTAGACATTTGATCTTTTCAAAAGTTAGTCAAATAATTTTTAAATCGTCGGATAACAGCGTGCTAGCGGTTATTTTAAGTGCTAATACCTTCTTATAATAGTAATAAGAACTCTTACCCATTTCTAAAAAGCCATTTTTCACGATTAACAGAAATGGCGGGATTTAATTAGGTTTAACCGTTTGTTTGACATGCTTGATTAAATATTTGATATTGTAATATTTTTGTGCTTTATTTGTTTAAATTCGAATGTTAAACTGTTGTTGCATTTCATGGCATAATCCCGCCAATCGGCAATTTAGTTTGCATTAGAATAAATGTAGTTACGCGGTTATTTGTGGTTGTCCCTTCAAAAAAAAAAAACCTTTAATATTTCTTTGAAAATAGTAAATGGATAGTTGGTTTGTGGTCATCTAACGTAATTTACCGTTTTCACACTGAAGTTTGTCCAACTCAGGTCCCAGTCTTCTCGAAACCCACTCTTAATCTACCTAGGTTAGAGTAAAGTCAAATCTCTACTTCTAAGTATTTTCTTAGGTCGGCCCAATACCTGACAGGCATTGGGCCCACTAGATAGACCACCCTGAGTCCAAAATGGCCCCCGGCCCAATTAGATGAACCATTGCCCCTTAGGATTAGGATTTTATTTTTAATAGTTTAATCAAAGTTCAATCTTCACGAGGTACTATTTCGTTCGAAGACGTTTGGAAATGCTGATAAGTTCAAGAAGAAAGATCTATATATAGATGTTTGTGCCCCTGCGTGAGACTGATTATTTATATCCTGTTTTCCCTATTATGTATCCCTATTCAATTTACTTATAAAACTTGTCATTTTTGGGGCAATGGAACGTTTCAAATGGTGTAATACATCCTTCATATTGTTAGGCCTACCCTTGGCATAAAGGGTCACACATGCATACTAGGCCGCATTATATTTCTCTTATGTGCTAAATGCTATATAACTTGCTTATTTATGTTGTTTGACTTCTGTGTTTAAATACATATGTTTTGCCTCGAACATGATTGGTCCATTATTCCATTACAAAGTCTTAAAACATTTTAGGCATATTAAATCTAATTTTGAACCTTTCTAAAACACCTTTGAGCCCATTGTTCAAAACATTTAAAAGCACTCCTTATGTTCAATTGGGTCATCACTCAAATTCATGTTGACTTTGTTATTCTTGAAAAATAATTTTCATATCAAAATAGCCAGAATTACCAAGTATTCTACCAGTTTCAAATCAAATTTTATAATACCATTATTCTAAGTTAAACCTTTCAAAAAGCCAGCTTGTGAACATGTTATTCAAATCATAAATTCATTTAGTCCAGTAAATGATCAAATTTTTTCCATTTGGTCATTCTTCTAAAATCTCCTATTCTTTGGATTTTGGATTAATCTATTTATGCAAAACAAATGTTATTTGATACTTTGATTATTTATTATGATTAATGGACTAACTCTTTCACCTTTTGAGTTTTTCTTTTATTTATAGAGGAGAAATAGATTTGTGTTGGTAGTCAAAAGTGCTCATGTTATCAAAGTAAAGCAGTTTTCAAATATCCGCTGGCAGAACATTCGTATTTCACATGGTCTAAGGCCAAGAAAGTTGACACAAACTCATCATTTATTACTTGGCTACTAAAAAGACTCATTCAAGAATGGACTCTGGGTCAATCAACGCAGTCACTTCATCTGAATCTTTTTCTTCTATATCTATCACAGCCAATCCTGGTACCTCGACAGGAACTGAATCACAACTGGAAGTCATAGCTCGTTTAGAGCAACGACTCACTGAACAAGTCTCACAGTGACATAATACCAAGCTACTTTTCAGAATCAACCCCCTGACATGCGCTAAAAGGGTCTTGCATTACTTTTGTTTTCAACCTCAAATGAGCTTAGCCAAGGAGATCCTTTTACTACTTCTCAACAAACTCAAAATGCTTCATTCACTCATCCAACCCAGGAGGTTCCCTTTCTATACACTGTTGCTCCTCCAAAAGCTCCAATTGTGACGCATCATGCTCCACCAGTGTATACTTATGTTACTACTCCACCATTACAAAAATTCTAGAAATTTACTATCAAGATGGTGTTCACTATGTTGAAACTAAAAATGATGCAAAAGTGGTTGATGTTGAAATGATGAATAGGAAAATGCAAATCTTATAGGATGCCATGAGAGATCTTCATGGGCTCAGGGCAAGCAAAGTGTTAAATATGAAGAATTATACATATTTTCCGATGTTGAGCTACCTCCTAGTTACAAGATTCCAAAATTTGAGAAGTTTGATGGATCAGAAAATCCTTTCTTCTATTTTAAACTCTATTGTGAAAAGTTGATTGGCATTGGAAATAATGAAGGAATTAGAATCAAACTTTTTAATCAAAGTTTGACTAGAAGAGCTTTGGAATGGTACTCCAAGCAAGATGTGACTAGATGGCCTGATGGCCTACTTGGGATGACTTGGCGAATGTTTTTGTAGATCACTACAAGTTTCATATTGAGATTGCTCCTGATAGAATCTCCATTATAAAGCTAAAACAAAAGTCAACAGAATGCTTTCGAGAGTATGCCATATGTTGGAGAGAAGAAGCATCTAGAGTGTATCCACCCATGGAAGAAACAAAGATTATTACCTACTTCATTTAAGCTCAAGACTCAGAATACTATGAACGAATAGTGATAATGGGTGGAAAGACATTTGCTGAAGTTATCAAAGCTGGGGAAATGATTGAGGATGGTCTTAAGATGGATAGAATTACAAATTTGACATCATCTCAATTCAATAACAGCACTTTTCAAACTGGTTCATTTGTAAATGGAAAGAAAAAATAGAAAGAAGTTAAGATAGTAATGACTCGAGAATCTACCTCATATAACCGTGTGCCACCTCTAGGCTATCCCACTGCACAATATCCCATCTACAACATACAAGAAATATATCGTGCTCCACGACTGGTACAAAATAATGCACCTCATCCTAATTTTAAGAGAAAACCTCATCGAGTCTTCACTTCATTTGGCGAAACCATTGATTGTTCTGCTCGAGAGGTTGAAGGCAGCAAGAATGTTCCATCCAATAGAACCTAAGGTTGTGAATACTTTAGTTTATTGGTATGATACAAATAATCACTGCTTATCACTTAGGAGTTGCTGGACACGCACTAAAAAATATATCGCTCTTAAGCACAAGATTCAAAATATGATAGATAATCAGATAGATAAACTTGCAGAAGCTCCCAATGTGAAAAACAATCCACTTCTTGGGTGCAAGGAGTAGTTAGTGGTGAAATCAATTACAAAGAAGAAATGATATTTTTTAGAGGTCATGTTTTTGGCATGTTTCAGTCCTGGATTTGAAGTTTGGTATTTTCTTTCCTTGTAATCGCATTTTATTGCTTTCTATCCTTTGTAATGGTGATCCATGGTTTGATTTTCTTTGTAATGTTCCTCCTTTGTAATGTGAACTATGTTCGACCTGATTTCCCTAGTGGAATATGTAGACGGCCTTCATCGGCTTCGGTAAAGTTATCTAAATAATTTCAATTCACTTTTATGATTAGAACTACATTTGACATGATTCCTATTTCAGCGAGATACGTACGCGCCACACCGGCTTAGTGATATTCCCTGTAATATTTTCATTCCTCTT
The DNA here is from genome assembly GCA_011800125.2 of Solanum clarkiae. NCBI lineage: Eukaryota > Viridiplantae > Streptophyta > Magnoliopsida > Solanales > Solanaceae > Solanum > Solanum clarkiae. The sequence goes on from JAABOM020059132.1 coordinate 4,345, forward strand.
TACAATGAAAACTGGGGCAGAATTTTGAGAGGATCTCAAAATTCCTTAAAAGAAAACTTTCTCCAACAAGCCAAAATCATAATGACATTAAAATTGCAACTGGGGCAGATTTTTTGAGGTTCTCTTAAAAAATCGATTAGAAATTATAGGAAAGTTAAGACTCCTTTCGTATTCTAAATTGGGGTAGAAGTTTTGAGGAAGACCCTGAAAAGTTCCATCAGACTTGCACTTCAAGACAAATAAAGCATGCAAATCAAATGGTGGACAAACATCAAGATGGAGAGGCAAAACGAACATGGATCAGTCTCTCAAAACTAAGCATTTTTCTTTGGATACAGGAACTAAAATCGCAAGGGATCGTTGGACCCACCGTGACCTCGTCATGATTCAGATGACTTCTATTTTTACTCACTACTCTATTCATTTCCTAAATTTCTTCTTACTGCTCCATTATAATTTATAACACATTTTGTTAATGTTACAGATAAGATAACCTGACACAATGGCCAACATCGCAAGATTTCACCCAGACCAATACAAGTGGGATAATTTCATCTTTCAACTTATTCTCTTTTCAAATTGGAACGTCACTGCCTTCAGTGTGACAAGTTAATCTATTTTTGAGAGTCACTCACCTTCAACGTGACAAATTGGAGTGTCACTGCCTTCAATGTGACAAGTTAATCTATTTTGGAGAGTCACTCACCTTCAATGTGAAATTAAAGCGGCATTGCCTTCAGTGTGACAAGTTAATCTATTTTGGAGAGTCACTCGCCTTCAACGTGATAAATTAAAGCGTCATTGCCTTCAGTGTCACAAGTTAATCTATTTTGGAGAGTCACTCACCTTCAATATGGCAAATTGGAGCGTCACTGCCTTCAGTATGACAAGTTAATTTATTTTGGAGAGTCATTGGCCTTCAACGTAACAAAGTTAATCTATTTTGGAGAGTCACTCGCCTTCAACATGACAAATTGGAGCATCACTACCTTCAGTGTGACAAGTTAATTTATTTTGGAGAGTCACTCACCTTCAACGTGATAAATTGGAGCGTTACTGCCTTTAATATGGCACATTACATTATTGGAGCGACACTGCCTTCAGTATGACACATTTATTATTGGATCATCATCTCCTTCAGAATGACATGCAACTTATTATTGGATTGTCATCTCCTTCAGCGTGACATATTAAATTTATTATCGGATCATCACCTCCTTCAGCGTGACACGTTAATTGGATCGTCATCTCCTTCAGTATGACACATTAAACCAGGTGCGGATGTTATCAAGTAGGATGCATCACAACGTGAAACTTTTTCTTAGCAACGAACTGGTACATAGTCCAAAGAGGAATGTCAAACTCTTTGAACACGAGCTGATGACCGACTACCGCCACAATCCAACCATACTCCTGTCAGAAGGCATGTGGATATTTCTTTAAATTCGTCCATTTCAGTTTCGCGTTCGGATAATTTTGACTCTCACCGGAAGCAATTCTTATAGTCTGAGTGACAATACACCAAGAGCTTTGAATTCTTACTTATGGGTGTGAAGTACACCATATTCATGACTAAGAGGTTGCAAGCCTTTTTTCATACTCAATTTATTTGTCACTCTTTCTCAACCAAAGGTTATCTTAGCATAAGAGATTTGCTTTTCAATCGATTGAGTCAAACTACAAGCAATCTGATTCCTATGACTACGATATGTAGGTGAGTTCCACGTTGAAACCTCGACTGTACTCCAACCTCCCCTCATTCTACTCCCAAGCTCTTTGGTCTCTCCATAATTCGACTCTAAAATAGCTTTCTGAATTTTTTCAAAATTGTGCGTAAAATCAAGTGTTATGAACTACAAGTGATCTGAATTCTCATGTAAACTAAGATATGTCGGAAACCCGATACTGGGATCCAGCCATAATTTTCTAAAGTTCATACTTCTCTTTCAAAAGACGACAGTGTAGTCAGTCAAAATTGGATTCGTCAACTTTCTTTGCCTCAGGTCTCTTTCATCGACCCAAGCCAAACGAGGGACAGTTGTTGACACCCAATTTTGAACCTCCATATTATAAATTAATTATCGAGTTTCTTCAATTTTTAACAATTTGAAATAATTTTTTTGAAAGTCATTTCAAAAGATTTTTAATCATATTAGTTTAATTATGAATTATTTTTCAAAAAAAATTACTAGATAATAATTGAGTTAGTTATTTTGCTTAGTTAATTTAAAAGAAACTCGTTAATTGATCTAATTTAATTCGTCGTGTATTTAAATTCAACCCTGCGTTTTTTCCGACCCCGTATGTTTTCCATTTGTCCTTTTCCTTTTGCTTTTTACTTTTTCCTTTTTGACTTTCTTTTCTTCACATGAGACCCACGTGTCTCTCCATTATTCTTTCCTCTTCCTCACACTTCATGCACAAGACTCAAAAGTTCTCTTTTCTTCTCCTTCGTCAACCAAAGACCCAAAAATCAAATTTTGTAGCAAAAGTTACTACAATCATCTCCAATGACTCCAATTCCAGCAGCCATTTTTGAAACAACTCAACGTCTCTCTCCAACGTTTCAATTTTAAAATTCAAAATTTTCTCTGTACAATCCCTATTTTTTGCTCACTGTAAGGGGAGCGGTTCCGAATAAAAGAGGAGACATTAAAATTTCAAGAGGAGTCGTCCCTCATCTCAAAAAATATACATCAAGGTTTTTTTCCAGTAAGCCAATATTCAAGAAAAGTCCAATCACTTTAAAGGCCCCTAAGGCCGAAATTTTCTCATTTCAAAATTATGAAACCCATAAGCGAGTTCTGTTTTGGTGTTAAACGCTCCCTCTTTAATTCGTTGTCCAAAGTTTGTTGCCCTCCAAAAGATAATATCATATACCTTTCTTTTTAATTTTTTTCATCGTAATTTGATTTGGCATCATGATATTTCCAAAAAACGGGGGGGCGGGGAGGGTTGAAGTGGAGTTTTATCATGATATAATAGTGAATTTTTCTATTAAATTGTCAAATCTCATTTATGTTATATGTTGAAGGTATTCATCTTTATTTATTTTTTGTACACGAAATTTTCCATCCGAGTCCATGTTGGACTCCATCCTTGCATCTGGAGTCGGTCTCGGGTCATTTTGCGTGATAGAGAAGTTGCTTTACAGATTTTTGGAGGGCTAAAACGTCACCATATACACTGATATACATCATGTATATAGTGACATGATATTAAAAATAGGAAGAAAAAATCGAGTCTTCAGCAAGAATAGTTCAAGGTAGCTAAAATGTTTAGAATACAAGGGGAAGAGAGGATATATACACTGATATACAATGTATATACCTTTCTGATATACAGGAGCGGAAAGAGCTTAAAAGCCATTATCTCAGTAACCCTTTGTTGGCCAAAGGTGTTAAGCCCAAGTTCTGGAACAGCAGCAGTTGTGCTACATTTTAGGGGCCAGGGTGGCCCAATTATTTATTAGAAGTTAGGACACGGAATTTGGGTTCGTCAAGCCCAAGTGATTTATATTCTTCCCTTTTTTACTTGATTATTGTATTTATTTGTTATTGCCTGATTCTAACTCTAATATTTTATTTATTTAGTTTTAATCTAATTAAAGTCCCCAAAAGTCAAACTATTTGTGTTAGTCAAAAAATTGATTTTTGTGATTTTTAATTCGAAGAATGCATTTCTAAGTCTTTTCAATACTTCAAATATATTTGTGAAAATTCTTTACTTAGATTTTTCCAAGTTTTATTTTAGACATTGATCTTTTCAAAAGTTAGTCAAATAATTTTTAAATCGTCGGATAACCGCATGTTAGCGGCTATTTTAAGTGCTAATACCTTCTTAAAATAGTAATAAGAATCCTTACCTATTTCTCCAAAATTTTAGGACTTTTTCTATTAGGGTATTAAAATGATTTTAAATTTTCTTAATTTCTTTAAAAAATTAAGTGGTGACTCTGTTTTCTTATTTTTTGAAAAAATTGGTTCTCTTAAATTAATTAAGTTTTAAATCGAATTTTTCTTTCTTTTTAAAAAGCCATTTTTCACGATTAACACTAATCACGTCAAACTCCATCACTTGGAGGATCTACATAGCAAACATCAGCAAACTCCATCACTTGGAGGCTGTACATAGCAAACGCCATCCAAACGACACCAACCGGAGGCTATACATAGCAAACACCGTCCAACCGCCACCAATTGGAGGCTGTATATAGCAAACGTCGTCCAACCTCCGCCAATTGGAGGATATAGTAAACATCAAAAATACCAACCGAAGGCTACACATCCTAGATGCCATTTAGAGTACACCAATTGGAGAATGTGTATATAGCAAGCACCATCCAGTCTTTGCTAATCGAGGATTGTACATAGCAAACATTATTCAAACTCCACAAATTTGGAGGTTGTGCATAGCAAGCATCGCCAAGATTACACCAATCGGAGCCTATATAAGCAAAGAAGCGACACCCCGCTAGTCAAGGACCACAATATAGCAATGTCGTCAAAGCTCCATCGATCAGGGGCATGCATACTAGCAACCTTTTCATACATCTGGAGTTAAATCTTATGTTTACATACTTCGTACTGCCAGATACAGGCGTTACATTACAATTGCCTCATTAGCTGGAGGCTTTATATTAAAAGTTTTACATCGCCAGATACAGTCATTATCTTACAATTGTCTCACCAGTTGGGACTTTATATTACAAGTGTTGTATCGCCGGATACATGCATTACATTACAATTGCCCCGCCAGACGGAGGCTTTACATTACAAGTTTTATATCGCCAGATACAAGCGTTACATTACAATCGCCTCATCAGCTGGAGGCTTTATATTACAAGTTTTGCATCGCCAGATTCAGGAGTTATATTACAATCGCCTCACCAGTTGGAGGCTTTATATTACAAGTGTTGCATCACCGGATACAAGCGTTACATTACAATCGCCTCGCCAATCGGAAGCTTTACATTAAATGTTTTGACTCGCCAAATATAGGTGTTATATTACAACAGCTTCGCCAATCAGAGGCCCCTACATCACAAGCTACTTTACCTATATTGCATTCACGACACAAGACAAAGACATCAACGATCGTTTGAATATCTACACTCTACTTTTTACATTACTTTCATTTACGTTTTTGAACCAAAACAGGTACTTTTCACCCCTTTTACCTGTTTTGCAGGAAAATACATCACAATGTGGAACTCTCTCTTAGCAGCAAACTAGGGCAAGCTAGTGGAATGTCAAGCATCCCTAGCTACATCAAGGATTCAATTTCAGAACTCAACTCGACTTAATTTTTAGAAACTCAAGTTCGACTCTTTGTTTAACTTCCATGGCTTGGTGTCACCATAAATCCATATTGGGGCATCTTTTTTCTTCTTTCCTCTATCATAGGTTTCCAGTAGAAATTGTTGCGGAGCATTTCTCTTTCTCAATTACCCATTAGAACTACATCTAATCTGATTCCCATGTCTCGGTGTATGTGAGTTACCTTAGCTTGACTGTGATTGTTTTCATTTTATTTGCTCGGGTCTCTTCATACTCCATCACCTAAGAAGACTCACTATTACTATAATTCGATACTGGGGCAAATTTTGAATTCAGTCAAAATTTGTTATGATTTTGCACCCTCGAACTACATATGACCTGATTTCTCATAAAACCTGAGATATGTAGGCAAGTAGGAAACTAAAGTTTGGTCATAACTCCATAAAGGGTCAAGTTGTTGCCCAAATGTTGTTTTGGTCGGCCAAAACTAGATTGTATCAATATTTCTTTGTCCACGCCTTCGTTACATTCCTCCATGAACAAAGAAAGGGCAAGTTATTGACACCTAATTTTGTCTCTCCGTATTTAATTAGCTAAGCATTCATGAAAAAAGAGATTTTTTTTCTTTACAAAAACAAAACAAAATAAAATAAGATTTTTGTGAAATATTTTTACTATTACTACTATTGTTATTATTATAACATTGCTATTATTACTATTTTTGTTATTACTATTATTTAATAATTTTTTTATTTTTTATTCTACAAATCATTTTATGGATATCATTTTTTACAAAGATAAACATTAAAAAAAATATTTACTACTTACTTTAGCATTTTTGAGAAATTTATGACAAACAAATATGCTTTAAGTGTTAAATCAATTCTTGGTTAAATGCAATTCCTCGTTGTTACAAGTAATATTGTCATATGAAGAAGCTTAACCAATTAATTATGTTATTAATCCATGCTAATTTTATTTTTAGAATGATTAATTTTTGTCAAATAACTTAATCTTGCAAAATAACTATTTTAATTTTTTTAACTATGACTATTTAATAAGCAATTTCATCATATTTTAAATAGGCTATTTGGGCCCAAAAAAAAATATTGGCAATCTAACCCCCTCAAAGTCAGTCAATCCGCTTACTGTGCCACGTAGAAAGCACAAGGATTGTGCTTCTTCAGATCAAATCCTGACCTTTCAATTCAATCCAATGGTTCTAATTAATTCAACCTTATATATATATATATATATATATTATTTATGTACCCTTGATTTAGTTTGAACCGTCCGATCAAACGATTAAACGGCTCAGAATTAAATCTTGTTTTCCCAATAACCAGAATAGTTCATCATCTCCTTCATTCTCCTTTTCTCTCTTCCCCATGAAAATCCCCTTTTTCAGAAGAAAGACAACTTTCAAAGTTCTTTTTCCCTTTTCCCCAGCGAACTGTCTTCTCCAATTTCCCCAAAAGAACTCAAACCCTAGCCCCTAATTTTCTTGCTCTCCTTTCCTCACCACCAAAAATGGCAGCCATTAAACCACCCTATGTCATCCCTGTTGCGTTCTCTGCTGCCCTAGCGAGATTCTCAAGCTTTTCTCCCATTAACCATAGTCTCATCAAGATATCCGAGGGACAAAGGCAAGAGCGGAGCAACCTTCCAAATCTCCAGCCAGAAAAAGAGATCTTCTTCAAGATTCTTGCCACCATGGTTGGCACAACGGTCCTCGTTGATTTGTGGTGTTTGAAATCCGAATTTTCAAGCCGAAATCTTCCTTATAAATAGAGCCATGAAGAATTGATCAAACACACCAAGAAACAAGAGAAAAAAAAATTAAGAAAAATAGAGAAGAGGCATAGAGTTAAGAAGAGGAAAATCATCGTAGAAATCACTTGTTAGCAATTCAAGAACTATTTCATCTCCCTTTCCTTCGGTCCCAGAAGTTGAGTTTGAGTTCGGAAAAGAGTTTGCACTTGACGTTGAAGTCCTCGTTTGCTGCTCCATAAAAGCTGGAGTTTCTATTTTTGGAACTCATTTTGGCCCAATGTATGGGCCAACAGCTATTAGGATCGTCACCACGCTTGGAGTCTCGTAAATTAGGAGTCAATATTTCTTGCCTTTCTCCGTCACCGTTTGATTACATTTCCTTCATACAAATCGATTAAATATTTTCTTTATGTGAATGTTGATACCTTAGCTAACTTTCTTTTGTTGTTTGAATATCATGTTGCGAATTAGCATTATTTGCTAATGGATCTAGTGTTGATGTTTATAGTCTTGACAATTTTTTTTTTTGAAATAGGCCAAAGTTTTTTTTTATATATATATAAAAATTTATCATAAAATTTTAAAATATTCCAAGCTATTCAAAGGCTTAAATAATCACCTTTAGGAATGAATTATTTATCGCAATAATATTGACCTTATATTTTATAAAACTAATTATAGAATGAATCCCAATAATTAGGCCACTTGAAGTTTTAAATAGATTTTCTTAAAAGACAATATAATGTTACCATTTGGATTACTTTAAACTCCTTTAGTTGATTTTTTAAAAAATAATATATATATATATATATATATTAGTTTTGTTTGGTTAATTTTCTTTATAAGGCATTATTATTTCTAATCAAATATGACTCAAGTATTTTGTTAATTTTTCTAATATTATATTTCAAAGTGTTAGAATTTTCTTAGTAGATTCAAATATACAAGGTATGTAAATGTATATGTCATATATAAGGTATATATTTTTATTTTTATCTATACTGGGTATATTGTTTTACAGCAATCATATTATTATCCTTTTTACGAATGTTAGTTATTTATAAATATAAAATTTTACATCTTATCATTTTACCATGTATAGTTATTTTATCATCATAATAAAATAATAAACTCTCATACATTCTAACGACGTACAAACATATCTTATTTTGTAGTAAACACATATAAAATCACAAGTTTTACACGAATTTTAGCATCCTTTATATTATTTTACTCATTCATTTATTTTATTTAAAATCTATTCTTATTAATTTTACTTGAATTATGTATACGGTTACGTTTTGCACCTCATCCATTGTTATTATTTTTTTTTCTAAATCATTTTGTAAATAAAGTAAAAAGTTCTCATACCCAACATTTCAACATATTGTTCACAATAAGTTTTATATGCCCATCTATTCCGTATGATTTTAAACAAGCATCTATATTTTTCTAAACTTTCTTATATCTATAGCTTATTTATTTATTACTTAATTTTCAATCTTATTATATAGTAAATATGTCATTATTAAAGTTTTTTTTTCTACGAATATGATAGACATACACATGATATACCTTGTATTTTTGTTCTTTTTATAATTAATGAGATTTTCTTATCATTATGTTACACCCCGTAATTAACTAAATGGAGGTCAATTGTTCATTCGGGTAAATTGTTGTGATTGAGGTATATTTTAAATTTTACTAACTTATGGTGCGTGAGTATGGAATCAAGTGAATTTTGCGG
>JAABOM020059133.1:0-13141 GCA_011800125.2 Solanum clarkiae
GTCCCCAAGTTTAAACATAACATATTTTCTTCCTTTATTCCTTCGCAATGCAACTTCATTATTTTTCTTTACAATTGCAAGTCTTGTTTGTTCATGAATATTCTTTATCATGTCAATCTTCTTCTACTATCAAGATTAGGAAAATCATTAGTAGGTAAAGGCAGTAAATCAAAATGGGTAAGGGGGTTGAATCCATATACAACTTCAAAAAAAGTCTTACCAGTAGAAGAATGAAAGGTTCTATTATAAGAAAATTGTACATTAGGCAAGTAATCTTTCCAAGAAGTCAACTTTCCTTTCAAAACAGTCCTCAACATATTTCCTAAAGTTCTATTAACCGCTTCTATTTGCCCATCAGTTTGTGGCTGACAAGATATGGAAAATAACTATTTAGTCCCTAACTTTCCCCAAAGAATTCTCCAAAAGTGACTTAAAATCTTGGCATCCCTATCACTAACAATAGTTGTAGGTATTCTATGCAATTTAACCACTTCTTTTACAAACAAGTCAGCCATATGAGATGCATCATTAGTCTTCTTACATGGAAAAAGATGAGCCATTTTAGAAAATCTATATTCTACCACAATTATACTATTGTTACCATATTTAGTCCTTGGAAGCACCAATATGAAGTCCATAGAAATATTAATCCAAGGAGAACTAGAAACGGGTAAAGGAGAATAAAGACCATGCGTCAATGTTCTAGACTTAGCTTGTTTACATTCAAGACAATGAGAACATAATTTTTCAACATCCTTTCTCATGCTAGACCAATAAAAATGTTCAAAAAGTATTTCCAAAGTTTTAGGCACTCTAAAATGTCCCATTAGCTCTCCACAATATGCTCCCCTGATAAGTAGTTCATGCAAAGAGCAGTTAGGTATACACAACTTATTTTCCTTAAATAGAAATTCATCGTGAAGATTAAATTTCTCAAAAGGACCCAACTTACATTCACAATTTTTTTTTTTACCAAAATCAGAACAATTAGCATAGGAACTTGATTTGGTCAAAACCCAACAACTTTGAAGTAAGAGTAAATATAAAAACATACCTTCTTGGGAGCGCATCAACAACCACATTCTCCTTTCCTTGTTTGTAGGCAATTACATAAGGAAAAGTTTCAATAAAATCAACCCATTTATCATGCCTACGACTAAGTTTACCTTGGCTCTTCAAGTACTTCAATGACTCATGATTAGTCTTGACCACGAGTTCTCAAGGCCACAAGTAGTGCTGCCATGTAGCTAACGCCCTTACCAAGGCATATAATTCCTTAACATAAGTTGAGTAGTTCAATATTGCTCCACTTAGCTTTTCACTAAAGTAGGCAATTCGCTTGGACTATTGTATCAAACAACACCTATGTCCTTACTAGAGGTATCACACTCAACTTCAAAAGACTTAGAAACATGAGGTATTTCCAAAAGAGAAGCAGAATACAATTTTTCATTCAGCAAGTTAAATGCATCATCTTGTTTCTTTCCCCATGAAAAAATTTTATTCTTCTTAATAACTTCAGCTAAAGGAGAAGCAATGGTGCTAAAGTCCCTTACAAACCTCCTATAAAAACTAGCAAGCCCATGAAAAATCCTAACTTCAGTTACACTATTAGGTCTAGGTCATTCTTTAATTGCTTTGATTTTATCACCATCTACTTCAACTCCCTTAGAACTGACCACAAAACATAAGAAAACTACACGATCCACAAAGAAAGTACACTTTTCGAGATTAGCAAATAAGCGCTAATTTCTAAGGACTTCAAAAACTTGTTTTAGGTGCTTTAAGTGTTCATCTAGATTTTGAGAAAAGATCAAGAAGTCATCAAAATACACCACAACAAATTTTCAACGAAAATCTCTAAAAACATGATTCATTAGTTTCGTAAATGTGGTTGGTGCACTTGTTAAGCCAAAAGGCATAAATATGCACTCATAAAGTCCATATTTTGTCTTAAAAGTAGTTTTCCATTCATCTCCAGGGTTAATACGAATCTGATGATAACCACTTTTAAGATCAATTTTAGAAAAGATTTTGAATCCATATAGTTGATCTACTATATCATCAAGACGAAGGATAGGATGGCGCTATTTTTACCATTATCTTGTTGATGGCTCTACAATCCACATACATCCTCTATGTTCCATCCTTTTAAGGTACCAATAGGAAAGGTACAAAACATAGGCTCATGCTTTCTCGAACAAAACCCTTTTTAAGCAATTCTTCAACTTGGCTTTGTAATTCCTTGGTCTCTTTAGGACTACTCCTATAGGTAGGCCTATTAGGTAGTTGAGACCCAGGCACGAAGTCTATTTGGTGCCCAATCCCTTTCAAAGGTGGCAACCCTTTTGGAGTATCATCAGGGAAAATATCTTCAGAACTCTGCAAAAGAGAAGAAACACTATTTGGCAAAGAAGGAGTTAGTTCTTCAAAGTTAGTCAACACTTCTTTGTAAGTAAGTAGTACTATGGGCAGCCCCTCTTTTCTAGCATTCAAACACTTTTTGACTTTTACATAAAGACTATCTTTTTTCTTTTCCTTAGCCTCTTTCCTCTCACCAAAACTTTTTATTTTTTCACTCAAACCCTCTTTTACCTCTTTACTTAGTTTGCTTCCCTCTCTCTCTTTTTCTCGGCCATCTCTCTTTTTTCCTATCTCTTGGCCCTTTTCTTTTTCCTCAAGCTCACTTTTTATCTCTTCCCTTTGCTTTTCCATTATTTCCCTCAATTGTTTTAGATCCTCAAACACTTGTGAAGGAGATAATGGTGCAAGAGTAAATTTCTTACCATTATGCAGAAGACTGTACCTATTCTTTCTCCCTTGATAAGTAGTATCCCTATCATATTGCCAAGGTTTGTCAAGTAAAACTTGACATGCTTGCATGGGAACTACATCACAAAGAATTGCATCTTCATACCTACCAATATTGAATGAAATCATGCATTATTTGTTTACTTTTACCTCTCCACTATCATTCAACCATTGGAGCCAATATGGGGTAGAGTGTTTCATACATGCACCTCCTAGCTTATCTACCAAATATGAACTCAACACATTTGCACAACTTCTCCCATCAATAATCATAGAATAAGTCCTCCCCTTATTCCACATCTAGCATGGAACAAATTCTCCCTCTGTCCTTCATCACTACTACCCAAATTAATAGTCATAATTCTCCTAACCACCCCAATAATACCATCATTGGGAAGTTCCAAATCATCTTCCTCACTTACATCTCCTACCTCTTCTTCTTCCCCCTCACTTTTTTCATTCTCATATTCTCCATTCTCTCTAAGTATGATGTTTCTTCTACTTGGATGTTCATACATCATATGACCCTGATATGCTGTCAAAATACAACACATTTGATGCCCAGAACAAAAAATTTTGTGAGTTCTTAATGCGACTTTTTATGTTTTTTATGTATTTTTGTGTTTTCGTGTTTTCTTGCAGAAATGTTAGGTTGACATAATTTTAAACAAAAGTTGCAGATTTTGCTGAATCATAGGACATACGAGATCACCTACGAGTCGTAGCCCAAGCTACGAGTAGTAGGGCGTGTCGTAGCAAGAAACATAGACCAAAAAATGCAGAAATCTGCTAAGTGGAGGTCAACCCTACGAGCCCATCTTACGAGTCGTAAGTTACACTATAACTCATATAAGTGGAGTTGTAGCAAGAATCAGAGAGTCAAAATGTTGGACTAAAACCTGAAGGCCTAGACTACGAGAGGAGAAACGAGTCATAGCCCGGCCAACGACTTGTAACAGTGGGTCATAACAGTCAAGTCCAAAATGCCAAGTGCTGACTACGAGACCCCAATTATGACTCGTAGGTCATCCTATGAGTCGTACTTGTCTGACTTACTTGCTACTAGCTGTTTTTTCTGTGCAATGTTTAGGGTTAAACTTGTAAACACCATATATACTTTATGTGAGGGTTTATTTTGGGAGGGACTCGATATTCATAACTACTTGTAAATATTTTAGGAGAAATTTTAGGGTTGAGAGTAGATTTTTATCTTTCAATTTGAAGACCCACTTTTGGGGAATTGAAAACCCGCATTATACTCATTTGCCATTAATCCAAGCTTGTGTTTTTCAACTTGAAAGTGTTCTTGCTCTTCATTTCTTTGGGTAAAATCTCAACTATGTTATTTATTTGCATTATTGTTGATTTTGCCTTAGCCATGAGTAGCTAAGCACCCACAACTTCGGGTTATGGGAACCATGAGTAATTAACTTGAAATAACCTAGACTTTATGCATTTCTTTGATTAATGTTTTGCATGTATTTTGTTTATTTCTCTTCATTCTTATTGTTATTTGATAGTGGCCAAAACCAAATCCTGCCTACTATCACGATCCAGACCAAGGTACTAATGAATAGGAAAAGGAAAGTAAATGGCAGGATTCGGTTGATGTGTTCTCGTCTAATCAACCAAACCTGACCAAGGGGAGGAGGGGAGGTTGACTGGGACAATGGGTAACAATTAGTTGGCACACCATGGTTGCTGACCACATGCCATGGTGAAATTTGACCTTCACCTTCACAAGAGGGCTGGAAGAACATAAGTTACCGTCCTACATGTGAATTCCCAAGTAAATTTATATTGTCTAAGGTAATTGAGTCAATAAATCATAGGGAACACAATCCCTAAGTTGTCCCTAGATTTGAGTGTCTTCCTGCATAGTTAGTTTTTATTTTTGTTTTTGAGTTACAAAGAAAACCCCCATTTGGAGATTTTAGTAATCGATAATTGAAATGATTGGTAGTAGATCTCTATAGTAAAGCCTCGTATTCCCAGTGGGTTCGACCCTAACATTCAGTTAGGTTTATTACTGACGTTGACCGCTTTCTTATTGGAGCGTGAACACCCCTCCTATGACATTTATGACATTGAATAGAACTAGAAGGTTTACAAGATCAGGGATTGAAGGATTTACCTCCCTTATCTACTTTACCTTTACTGCCTTCTCGAGTTTAGAAGGAGCTTTTCCCTCTTAATTTGACCATGGCCTCTTAGAGATGGAGTTAGGCCTATTTCTCCATGAGTTAGGTTGCTGCTTTTTCTTGATTTGTTTTTCTACTTTAACAGACAAATCAACTAACTTATCAAAAGTTGTGTACTGTTATATCTCAACTACATTAGTTATTTTAGAATTTAAACCATTAAAAATCTAGCCATTGTAGCTTCTTCATCCTCCATGCAATTAGCTTGGATCATAGCCATATCCATACTTTTGAAGTACTCATCCACTGAATGGAACCTTGCTTCAAGTGTTGAAGGCGAGATTGCAGCTCTCTTTGAAAATATGATGGCACAAACCTCTTCCTCATCACCCTCTTCATCTCTACCCAGGTGGCGATTGGTGGTAGCTCATCTTGCACTCTATCCCTAGAAAGCTTTATCTAACAAGAAGAAGCATAATGAGAAAACTCAATTACAACAAGTTTAACTTTCTTATCCTCAGAGTAGTTATGACAATCAAAGATAGCTTCAACTCATCTCTCCCAATCAAGGTACAAGTCTGGCTCCCTTGTCCCTTTGAAAGATGGGATCTTCATTTTTATACTACTTATATTATCATCTTCTACTCTACCTCTTTGTCCCTTCCTATCTTTTTTTTTCTAGATTATGTTCACCATCAAAATCATAATTATCATATTCAAGAATTACAAAAGGGACATGGGCTATATTTTTCCATCTCTCGAATTGTTGGTGCATAGCTTGAAGGGTGAAGTCATTCCTTCCTTTGATCTCAACTTCTAAATGATTCCTTTCTTCATCACCACCTGAATTAAACATCTTAAAGGAAAATATCAATCACACACTTAATATGGCTTTTACCCTCTTTTAAACTCACCCACACTTGCCCTTTTCCCCTCAAATAACTTTTGAACAAGAGTTTTTTGTAGATTTATAATTAAACCCCAACAAGTATGAAGTTCTTAGTAATAAAGTATAGATTTTTGGGGAACAAAAGAAAGTAAAGAACTAATCCTAGAACAAGTAGGATTTTGTTGAAACAAAATACAAATAAAAAGGAACTTACTTACAATTATATAAGAATAAGAAAAATATTTCCCGTGTCCTCAAAGATTTAGAATCCCCTCTTCTTATTTTCTTTTTATTTGGAAACATAAATGCAAGATTTTGAGGGTAAGTAAATGGATTTCTTGGAGAGCAAGTTATCTCCTTTTTTGACTTTTTTTTTTTTTGCTCTTTATATTTAAGAAGTCTAAAGATTTACTAAGAATGAAATCTTGATAGATCTGCTCTGATACCACTTGATAGGTTCGAGGTTAGAACAATACTAAGATGGAGCGAATACTAGTGTGGAAGCAACAATAACAAAAAAGATAAAAACTAATTAAAGATATGGAAAATTCAAAAGAATGATCCAAGAATTTCTAATAAATTGAAAAGGTCAAATAACAACGTAAAGATTTATGAAAGAAATCAAACGCCTTTACTTGAGAAAACGAATCAAAACGTTAGATTCAGATCTTGACCGCTTTATGAGTAAGTAAAGAAAATAGTTAGCATATAAACTAATCACCTTCTAAAGAATATCAAAAAGAAATCAAATATATCACTAGAATAAAGTACTTTATACCTTAAACTATGAACTAGTAAAGGTGTAATGATAAATTCTCAAAGAACAAGTCACAAAGGTTCAATAGATCTCCCTCAAATATTATTAATATCAATCTAATTGTCTTTTAATGAAAGAAAAAAGACTCTTATACATATTATAGGGTCCTTGGATGTCCAAGACTCCTTAGGTTAGGCCCAAGGAGTATCCAGAACCAAGAAAGAAAATTACAAGGCAAATCCTACTCTAGAAAGGAAATAAAATTACCTTACCTAGGAATAGACCTAGTTGTTCTAGAAAAAGCATTAAATGGTACTAGGATACTTAAATCGAACAAGGAAAACATTAATAGCCTATATATATAACTACAAAAATAAGGTAAAACCCAACTAGGATATGAATCTTGACAAATTTGAAAAGTTTGACTAGTCTTCTCTGCAAACTTGGGCAGAAAGAAACCTTCTTTGTGGCTAATTCTTGGACTCTTCTTGGCCTTATTTGCATGAACTTTAACCCTAAAATTCTTCATCTTGGACTTGAATTTGGGCCACCAAATAATTGTACCATTTGGACAATTCATCCTTCTTGGGCTTTAGCTCTTCTTCCCCAACAAGAAACCTTTGGATATGCAATTGAAGCCCATTGAGCTTATCAATAAACTCCTTGGTTTGAGATCTTATTATGGGCCTCCTTTGATATTCTAAAGCTTCATCTTTTTCATCATTGTCCTTCAAAGGAGTAGAGCTTTATATGATGCTATCTTACAATATAACCTTTTCGAAGAGTGTTGCAAATATTCCTACCTTACGACATAGCCTTTTTGGCATGTAATTTAAGATGTCCTTACCTTACGACATGGCCTTTTCAGTGGAGGTATGAATTATTCTACCTTACAGCATGACCTTTTCAGTAGGTATTATAAGATGTCGTTACCATATGATACAATCATTTTGGTAGGAGTTAAGAGACGTCCTTATCCTATGATAAAATCTTTTCAGTTGGAGTTAAGAGATGTCCTTAACTTTCTATGCAATCTTTTTGATAGTTGATGCATTGTCAAACTACAACATTTTAGATGCTTAAAACTTGGAATTTTGTGTGTTCTCAATATGATGTTAGTTGGTTTTATGTGTTTTTGTTTTATATGTGCAGGATTATAGGTTTGGCCTTGATTTTGGGAAGAAGTGCAGAAGTTGCTGAATTTTGCTGCTATGCGAGACCCTTAATGGGACATAGATCATTCTATAAGTTGTAAAGTGGTTTAGTGAATAAATCCAATGAGGGCTATTTTCTGAAGTTGATTCTACGAACATGCAGACAAGTCGTGAATTGATTACGAGTCATAGAAGATGGTTCGCGCCCTTAGGATAAGAGATTGGGACATTTCGAAGATTCATCAGACAAAACCCCCTTACAGGTCATAAAATACTTTACAAGTCATAGAGGGTGTCATAGACTTGAAGTCTAAATTTCCAGCAGCTTTGTACGAAACCCGGATAATGTGTCGTGGTGTGCAATATGGCCCATAAACCCATGTCATATGGCGTGCTGACCAGTTATCCTATTTCAGTTAGGACATGTATTTTACTTATTATAAATAGATTTTTAGGTTATTTTTCTTAAGTTTTTTGCATAGTACAAAGAGAACTCTGTAAAGAGAGAGATAAAATTGTGAGAGTACTTTTGCATAGTCTTTGAGAACACTTGTATTTGAATTTTATCTTAAAGCTTGTGATTCTTATCGAAGTTGGATTTGCTTGTTCTTAATTCTTGTAATGACCCAAGCCTAGGGCCTAGAGGTGACATGACGAATAAGAACTCGAAGGGACCCAAACAAGACTCTTAGCATATCAATCACACATACTTGGTCGCGGAAGCAAAGTAATCAACAAAAAGGGACATAAAATGGGAAGTGGGACTAAGGGAAGTCTTGAATATAATCAAAGCATAAGAGTCAAGCTCTCATAATACAATAACATAATAATATCCAATATGCACCTCTAAACTTGGAATAAGGAGGGGGGGGGGACAAGATACTTTCTGGGCTCACCCTCATAATGTCAAATGTTCAACATAAAGAAGTCTTAAAATAGCAAAAAAAGTAGATAGTATCCTTGAACTTGAGGACTTACCAAGCCTGTCTTTGAAGTATCTTACTAGCCCATGGAGGATGATCAACCGAAGCTCTGGTCCCTACATGGTGATATTATGTAGACTTAAAGTATGCGTTCGTATGTTTGAATGTATGAAGTACGTAGGATGTAATGCAACAAGACATAAGCCAATATAATCAAAATGTATAGTAATAAGCAATAGGTAGGTATCATCTCAATAAGGCATACATGATCAGTGCTTGAAGTAAGTGATGAGACCTTAGCCTAGGGCCTAGACATGACCGGCAAATGGGGAACCCGAAGGAACCCCAAACAAGCCTCATAGCATATCATTACACATCCTTGGTCATGGAAGCAATGCAAAACAATGTAAGAAACATAAATAAAGGGAATTGGGACTATGGGAGATATTCATATTTAAATAGCTTGAATATCATAAGTTAGTCAAAGCTCAAGTATAATACATAACTTTCCCAACAACACCTCTAACATTGGACTTAACGGGGGCCAAGACAAGCAACTGGGCTCACCCTCATAGTAAAAGTATACCAAAAATAAGGATAGTCTTTAATACATAGCTTAAGAATATAGATATTGCCCTTGCACATGAGGACTCACCAACTAACTTAAACGGATACCACTAGCCACGTGGAGAAGGATGATGACTAAATGGATCTCCGATTCCTACAAGGTGATATCATGTAGGCATAGAGTATGCGTTAGTACATTTGAATGTACAAAGTATGTCGGATGCAATGCTACAAGAGATAGACATCATAATCAAAATGCACAAAAATAACCAATAGATAGCATAATAACAATATGGCATGTATAACCAACTCTTAAGTAAGTCATCCTTTGCAAATCTTTTATCTTACATAGATCATAATATGAATGTGTAAAGAAGCCTCAACCGACATAACGTAAGACATTTTGGAGCTACCTTCTTTACGGTAGCCCGTACCTTTTTGGATTAAGTTTCCCTCTTTACAGGATCCCACCCTTTTCGGATTAAGTAAACTTCCTTATGGTAGCCCATCCCTTTTCATGTTAAGTGGCCTTCCTTATGCGAGTCTGTCCCTCTTCGGATCAAGTGACCTTCCTTACAGGAGCCCGTCCCTTTTCGGATTAAGTATTTCATAGAACTAGCTCATCAAACCATTATATTTCAATCATCATTTCATCATCATATAATCATCATAACATTATTCATCTCATAAGATATGCGTTGGACCTTCAATTCCTCAAGAAACTATAACCGGACATTTTATCAAATACTTGGCGGGTGTGAACTGATAGTAGAGATAAAATCATGCAAGTAAATCCACTGTAAAACCATCAATCAATACCTTGCAACATCCTCAAGCAATATACATCAAAACCCCTCATCAAGCATTACAATAGATCCAAGATTTATAGCTCAAAACATAGCAAAACAGTCACAAATTCACATAGCTTTGACATAGTTCATAGACATGTGCATACTAGCAAATTCATTTGTAAAATTAACTTTAAATCATGCAATATTAATTAAAAGAGAATTTAGGCACCATGGGTGGTAGGATCCAATGGTTCAACACCACATATCTTAGGTCTAGATTTGCTTGGAATTGAGATTGGGGAGAATGGAGGCTTGGAAATAATTTTGGAATCCAATATTGTTCTTGGGTTTCCTTGAAATTGAATTGGGGCTTGATGGAGGCTCTTAAGAGGATTTTGGGAGTGTGATTGAGATGAGAGTTGTGAAATTGGGTCCTTAAGATTAAAGTTTAGGTCTTCTAGGAAGGTTAAGATAGCCTAAAAAGTAAAAAAGGGTCATTAGGATAATTAGCATTTACGAAAATGCCATTAGTGAACGGATGGAAAAATTAGCAAAGTTTCATCTTACTGAAGACTTCACTGGCCATGTGGCACTCCATGCGTCGTGTGGAGTGCCCGTGAGGCAAGACTTAGATCGAAAAATGGAATTGGAACACTTGAGAAAAAGTTAGCGTCAACGTCACTTTGACGACCACTTTCACGGACCGTGTACTGATCCGTCCCACCTCAATTAGACAATAAAGTGTTGCTGGCCACCACACTCCCAGGTGACATGGCCCGTACCCCTTCATACGAGCCGTACAAGGCAGTTGTGGCCCATGCCTTAGCTTTCAATGCCACCCACACCTAGTCAAGCCTCCTAAAACACCTCCACGCCCCTCCTCACGACCAGTGGTGAGTCACACGACCTGTGCCACTGGTCGTGGACCAAGAATTAGCCTCACCACGCCATTTTCCATCCCCAAACACTACCCACTACCCGTACAAGGCCACACTGCCCAAATGGGTGCCGTGGGGCTTCACTGCGTGGGAGGGTCTCACGAAAAGGTCATAACTCCTTCATCCGACATCAGAATGAGGTGAAACAAAGTCCATTGTGGAGCTAACTCAAAGGGCTTTCATTTAACATGTCATGGGCCACCCCCTTTCCAAATGTGCCAAGATTTATGCTTGTTTAAAGCTGACCCTTGCATAAAACAATACCCAAAACTCAACTTGGAGGTATGTCTTGAACTCATTTAGGTACTAGTAGTCTCCCATGAACCTAATGCACCCCAAACCTAACCAAATGAAGCTTGAAACATGGATACATAAGGATATAAAGTTACAAGGTATTATAGTAAGACATATTTATAAATCATTCAACTTGCATAGAAGATGATACATATGTGGGAAGAGACCTCAATCGACAAAGAATAAGACCAAGCGATCTACAACTTGGAGTCCCGATGATTACCCATCATCAGTAAAGAGGTAGTCTACTTGCCAAGGTAAACCATACATTTCGGAGAAGTAACCTTCTTTATGGGAATCCATCGTATTTTGGAGAGGATTTTATGAGAAACTTCGCCTTGCGGGAGCCCATCCCATTTCGGGAAGAATTTCAAGAGAGAGTGCACTAAATGGATCCACTAGTAAAGCAAGGGTAAAGTATACTCCTATGTTGGCAAATAGTTTGAGGAAAGGATTATGAACCTATTAGGATGGTCCATGCCACATCCAATCCATCAGTGGTAAGCCTAATCCCATGAAATAATTGAAATAATTGCACTTTAGCAATTTGTAATAAACATGCAAAACTTGAAATGAGTAGCTCTAAAACATCTTTGACCTCTAATGGTGAGCGTAACTTTAAAACATAAGAATAGATCATCATCAAACATTACCCTTGCATTAACATCAAAGGCCCACAAGAGGTAAAATCTTTGAAAAGGGCTTAATCCAGCATTTACAACATCATAGACATTTTCGTTAATTCTATAGATTTTTGATAGCTCAAATCATCATAACATCACGTGACTCATAAATCATGCAATAGATCATCAATAACTCTAAGAATCCTTATCAAACATTTTATCAAACACTTGGTGGGCTTGTTCAACATCTTGAAATTCAAGAGTGTAATAATATAAGAAAAGTCAATACAACTCAATCCACCAACATATAGTGAAACCCTCATATAGAATACCTTGAAATCCATTATCAAATCTCATAATAGACCGTAGTTTCATAGCTCAAAATATTCATATTCTCAATAGACTAAAACCATTCATAGTACAAACTTGAAATAAATAGTCATGTATAGTAAATCAACATTTCATAAAAACTCAACATAATTTATACTCATAATCCATAATAGAAGATATCCATAGATAATACAACTTGAAAATATGCAATTTTCATAAAAATGGAGATTGGGCTGCATGGCTAAAAAGACTCAATGGATGAAACCCACATACCAAAATTTGGGGATTCCTTGATGTAGAATTAGAGGAGTCTTGAAGCTTGAATGAAGTTCTTGAGATCCGGAATTAAGCTTGAGATAATTAAATTTGGGTGAGAATTTTGATAAAATGTTTGAGAGATTTTAGAGAGGGTTTATGAGTGATATGGAGTAGAAAAATGATTAACTATAGGTGTTTTCACGCATAAGTGGGCATGGGGCCATTTCCCCAATACGCTAAGGCCAAAATAGAAAAATAAGTAGGTGCTAACACTGATCCGCATCGCGGAACCATTGCACACGCTTACTCTCTTTGAAAATTTTGTAAAAATTATTTTTCGCTACGGGTCTTCTAAAATCTAGGTTATACCAATTCCCCACTCAGTTTTTCCCCCTAATCAAGAATATGAAGTTGAATTTTTGATATCACATATGAATTTTGAGATATATAGTAATTACGATTATAGGCATTTTCAAAGCACAATTTTGGGGCTTTTGGGGGCATTTCAATATCTTCCCCTTGGAAACATTCGTCCCCGAATGTCAAGAAAATGTACATAAAAGAAGTAATCATGAAGATTTCAGCCTGATATGAATGCAACAAATGCATTTAAACATCATTTTCAAAAATCTCAACCTGAATGTCAAAAATCACCTTAAACTTGT
>JAABOM020059134.1:0-13140 GCA_011800125.2 Solanum clarkiae
TAATTGAGGTTCTAATAAATAATTTAAAATTTCAAATTATAATTTTAGATTAGCTATTTAAATTTTTCTATATTATGTATTTCTTTTATCTATAAATATTTTATTTAAAGATGTACATATGGTAAATATTTATTATTTAAAAATGAAAAAAAAAGCAAAAACCAAAAAAAAAAAAAAAGCTGAAAGGAGGAAAACTAAATAACCTCCCCACTACACACTCCCTCACACACGTCTGCACACCTGTACAATAACCCCACACATCCCCACATCTTTCCGTCAAACTCAGTCCTCCACACTCATAACTAGACAACTTCCCATCTATATATTTTCCTGTATATACTACACACAGGGGTTCTCACACACAACAAAATTTTCCTGTATACACTGCACACAGGGGTTCTCACTCACAACAAATATAACACATTCTACACACACACTTAGAAACAAAAAATATTCATGTAGCAGCCAAAAAAAAAAAAGCACAACACACTCCCTCACAAGAAAATACTCATTTCCACATTCAAAACACACATACGACTAAGGGAAAAGCAAAGAAAATAAAAGATCCTACAACACCTTTTATTAAAAGCGTTTTTCACTGATAGAGTTTGAGGTTTATTTACGTGGTTCGAGTTCATGGCTCCTATTATACTTTACTCTTTGTAATTATTCTTCACAAGAGGTAATACTTATCTTCTTTGTTCAATTGGATGTGATTATAATACGTTAAAGTTGTCATATTTCGTATGTTTTTGACCCATTAATATTCTTTGATGTTGCAATATGAATTATGTTCAAATATTTCAAACCAACTTTTCGTTTAGATATTGATATTGTTAAATTTGGTGAAAATTATTATAACGACCTGTAATTTGTTTCATATTTGAACAACACGTAATTTGTTTTATGTTTAAGTAAATTTATTGTCTAAGTTTCTATTCTTATTTTCACATTATAATTTTTATGATAACATGTGAATAATGAATATAATTGACGGCTCTTACAAATATGCTTTTTTATGACTTCGAGAACTATCAAGGCTTGTAGCATTCGAACGCAAGTTATTGTTCACCAAACTACACCATAAAACGAGCAAAAGTTAGTCGTGGGTTAATTCAAGACCTTATTGCGAATAAAAAATCCAGAAAATTATAAAGGATTAGCTCAAATTTATAAGAGACGAATAAACGTCCGTGTTGTTAGACGAGCATAGGTTTCATTTTCTAAAAATATAAATTTATCAAAAATAATATTTTATTAATAGTAATAACGAAAAAATAAAAATTTATTCTCCATAAAGAATGTGGTTGCACATCTATGTGGAGACGCTAATTTTTCTCAAGGATGCGGGGATGCATCATGACCCAAATGAGTTTAATGATCAATTTCACCTTTAATACAGATTAAAATTTGATTAGAAAGACTTCTTAAAATGTAGAGAAGATGATCATGCCTCCAACATCTAGACGAAGAATGTGGTGATGTGTCTAAGTTGAGACTCATAAAATTAATAATTTTATATAAAAAATGAGCAAATTAAGGTTCGCAGACACAATTTATCCTAAAAAATAATTAAGACAAGTATAGGTTGATAAAAGCAACCGTGCTATTACCGCAGGACTCGCGGGATGCCTAATACCTTCCCCTCGATCAATAGAATTCTTTACCCAAATTTCTTGTTCGCAGATTAATAAAAATAAATAGTCATATCCCTTTGATTAGTGATTCGAAAAGGTGACTTGGAACACCAACACTCAATTTCAAGTGGCGACTCTAAATAAATAAAATATAATCCATTTTCAATAACGTCACTTTAAGTGGAAAAACTCTATTTTTCAAAAACACATGGTGCGGAAAAATAGGGGCGTGACACTTAGCCTCATCATATTCATTCAATCAATTTTTTCACAAATTAGAGGAAGACTATGATAAAATTAAAGGTGGACAATCACAGTATTTTATAATCATATCAAATTATTTAGGCTAGTATGAAAGAAACAATCCCAAAATAAAATCCAATCAATAAATTGACTCTAGTTTATGAACCTTCTATCAACTATTAGTTGGTGCTAATGACAGACTCATGGCTACCACAAATCAAAATAAAACAAGTCTAAAGTCTGACACTAAAAGCTAAAGGAAAACATAAATGAGAATCCTCCCCAGTAGGGGAGGGCTCACCAACATAGATGACTGCAATAGATCCTCAAAAGTGCGCCTGTTGATGATCTCTAGTACTTGTCTCTACTTTAGGAAATGGTGCAGTTAAAATGGACGTCAGTATGTGGAATGTATGAGTATGTAAAATGGCCGAATAAAACAAATATAGGAGGAACAAATATAAAATAACATCAACTGAGAAACTACTTAATAAAAATGTCAAATGTCTATCTAAAGTAATGTCATGACCCAATCCTAGGGTCTAGATGTGATACGGCGAATGAGGAACCCAAAGGAACCCCAAACAAGCTTCTTAGCATGTTTATTTACACATCCTTCGTTGCGAAAATGAAATAAGACAACAAAAAAGTAATAATAGAGTCTAAGGGAAGCGGGACTCGGGTCTTCCATCTCTCCATCAACATAAAAGAGCATAGAGGGAAATAAGGGACTAAGGAAAGTATTTCATAATAATGTTGACAAAATACGAGTCAAGCCCAATATGTGAAATCCATATCCCACAACACTTCTACTATGAATGGAGTTAGGCCAAAAACATCTCCTGGGCTCACCCTCAAAGATAAGTATCCATAAATATTAGACAAATCTTAGCAAAAGCATGAAAGTAGGATAGATATTGTCCTCGGAATTGAGGACTCACCTAAAGGTAACTTCAAATGATCCAGCTAGCCACGTGGAGGAGGAGGATCAATAGGAGCTCCGATCCCTACATTGTGAGATTATGTAGGCAAAAAATATTTGTTAGTACTTGGAAGGTACTAAGTGTGCGGGGAGTAATGCACCAAGGACATAAGCCATAATATTGAAGATGCATAATCATAATCAATAGACATAAGCTCAGGATAGCATATGCAATCGATAGTTGAGGTAAAGCATGCATGTATATAATCAACTTGCATAACATAACATACATACATGGCAGGGGACCTTAACCGACATATAAAATCAAGTGAGCTACTACTTGGAATCTTGATGTTCACTCCACACTGAATGAAGGAATGGTCTACTTGCTGATGTAAACCAAACTTGACCCCACATTATGGGTAACTTGTCCTAGTTGGATCTTCTATTAAAAACCCATTTAGGGAAATAATATAAACCTATGGTGGCACATAGTTAAGAGACCAAGAGTTTAGATAAGAACCTCTTAGATCGAGCCCCCACCTTAAGCCTCTTTCGGTGCTAAGTCTAATCCCATAGAACACTTGAAATAATCATAGATTTAATCATAACACTTATAACTTGCAAAAACATGATAACATGATATGAGTAGCTCATTCAAATACTTGACCCCGACAGATGTCGTATACCTTGTACTAGAAGGTAAAACAAACTCATAGACTTGACCCCTTCTAGTAGGCATCACCTTTCATATGAGGGTAGAGATTATAACATGCTTGTCCCCTACTAGTGAGATTTGGTTTGTACATAATGGTAAAATAGTTACCATTCTTGACCCCTTCATATTGACATAATACACTCACAAGACGGTAGAAATATAGAACAAGGGCTCAACATATTACTTGCAAATCATAGAAATTTTTCATGAGTTTAATACATGCTTGGGTGCCCATAATTAATCATATCATGCTTGTCTTGCAAGTCATGCAATAATCTTTCATTATAATAAGAAAAATTGTCATGTTATTTAGTCGAACATGGTGGGTATATGTAAATATGCTTAAAATAGTACATTTCAAGAGTAGAGAACATGAGTAAAATATAGTCATTTAGATATCATTCAAAGTAACCCACCAATATTGTAGTAAAACCCTCATTATGGATATCATGAAAACCATTCAAAAATGAAGAATCTTTCCAAGTCATTCAAGATATCATAGTATACAAAGCTTTAGCATCATAAATAGTCCAATATTCAACAAATTTCCAATATATTTCATGCACAAGAGTAATAATAGAAAATACCCATAAGAAATCTAACCTTGAAATTATAAAATTTCATAATAGAGAGCGTTGGGCTCCATGGGTGGAAGGACCCATGGATGAATACCCACATACCTAAATCTTAGAATTTCTTGAAAAAAGATCTGAGGAAGACTTGAGTCTTGGATTGTGTGCTCGAAATCCAAAGTATGTTCTTGAAATTCTTGAATTTTAAAGGGATATTAGATGATGTTTTGGAGAGGATTTGAAAGGGTTTTTGAGAGTTTTAGAGTTGAAAAATTGTTAAGTGATGAGAGTTACCCATCTAAATGGGCATCAGGTTATTACCCAGATGCCCTTGAACGAAGCTGGAAAAGTTAGGAAAATTTTGCACTAGTCAGCATCCTAGGCGCGATGCGGCTCAATCATGGAGTCAACATTTACACTGGTCCATGCCCAAGCCGCACCACGGCTTGGTCACAGACCCTCACAATTTCTTACTGGTCATCTAAAAATTGAGGGACACTTTTCCCTACACAATTTTCTCCCCTGAACAAGAATATGAAGTCAGATTTTCAAAATCATGTATGGATTTTGAGATATCTGAGAATTAAAATATAGGGCATTTTCGAATCACATTAGAGGTGATACAATATCTCCCCCTTAGGAATATTCGTTCCTTAAAGAAAAACTTACGTAAGAGGAGTAATTAGGAAACTTTCAGCCCGACATGAATGCAATCAATGCACTTAAACTTCATTTTCAAAATGTTTCAAACATATACATAAAAAATCACCAAAACTTAGTCACCATAACATGTATGCATGCAAAAATGACTTGAGGGCTAAAACTTAAGACTTGAAATCATAGATAAGACTTAAATTGTTACCTTTGGCTTGAATCGAGTGAAAGAGGTACCGATATCGCTTCTTTATGTCTGCTTCAGCTTTCCAAGTGACACTTTCAACTTGACTATTCCTCCAAAGGACTTTGATGGATGCCACATCTTTGTTTCTTAACCTTTTTATTTGCCTATCAAATATTTCCATCAGGGCCTCCTTGTAGGTCAAGGTATCCTCCACAGTACCCATAACCTCTAAGGATACAATAGTACTTGTGTCACCAATACACTTCTTTAACATATACACATGGAAGATAGGATGAACCATACTCATATCCATTGGCAAATCCAATTCATAGGAAACCTTTCCAATTCTCCTCAATATCCTATAGGTTCCCACAAACCTTGGGCTCAATTTCTCTTTCTTGCCAAACCGGACCGTACCCTTCATGGGTGAGACCTTCAAACATACCCAATCATCAAAATCAAACCCAAGGTCTCTCCTTCTCACATTGGTGTAGGCCTTTTGCCTACTTTATGTCATCTTTAGTCTCTCCCTCTTATCAACCTCACCTTCTCCAAAGCTTCCATAATAAAATCCGGGCCTAAAAAAGCTACTGCCCCCACATCAAACCATCCAACCGGGGATCTACAACCCCTATATTATAAAGCTTCAAAGGAAGATATGCCAATGTTAGAGTGGTAGCTATTGTCGTAAGCAAATTCAATGAGTAGAAGATGTTCATCCCAACGACCTTTGAACTCCAAAAACACAAGCCCTAAGCATTTTCTTAAGAGTTCAAATTGCCCTTTTGGCTTGACCATCCATTTGAGGATAAAAAACTGTGCTAAGCATGACTTTGGTACCAAGACCCTTTTGGAAGGATCTCTAAAAATGAGAAGTGAATTAAGCACCATGATCGAAATAATAGACAACGATACTCCAAGAAACTTAACTAAATCATGAATATATATCCTGGCATAATCCTCGGCACCATAAGTTTTTTTAACAAAAGTGAGTCAACTTTGTCATCCTATCAGCGATAGCCCAAATAGAATCAAAGTGCTTTCTAGTACTTGGCAAACCATTCAGAAAATCCATGTTAATCTCTTCCCATTTTCAAGTAGGAATTTTTATGTCTTGGGCTAGGCCACTTGGCCTTTGATGTTCGACTTTGACTTGTTGGCATTGTGACAACTGGATACAATCTTGGCAATATCTCTTTTCATATCGCCCAACCAATATACCTCCCTCAAGTCTCTATTCATTTTTGTGTAACCGAGGTGAATAGAATAGGATGAATTATTTGCCTCCTTCAAAATCAACTCCTTCAAGCCATCAATATTAGGAACACATGGACTACCTTGGTACCTAAGGACACTATCTCCCCCTTGGGAGAAAACCTCTTCTTTACCATCATTCACCGAGGCTTTCAATTCTAGCAAGGCAGGGTCAAGGTCTTATTTGGACTGGACCTCTTCAATCGAAGAAGATTTGGAGCCATCAAATATCATCACTCTACCATTCTGTACTTCATTTAACCTCAAACCCAACCTATCCAACCGATGGACTTATCTAACCACCTCTTTATTGCCATAATCAATATGAGCTAGACTTCCTATGGACACTCTTCTTAGAGCATCGGCCACAACATTAGCTTTGTTGGGATAATAGTGCACGGTCATGTCATAATCCTTAAGGAGTTCTAACCACCTTCTTTGTGACAAATTAAGATCCCTTTGTGTGAACACATATTTGAGACTCTTGTCATCGTTGAATACATCTATATGAAGCCCATACAAATAATGACGCCATATTTTCGAAGCAAATACCACGACCGTTAATTCAAGATCATGGGTAGGATAATTACACTCATGCACCTTTATTTTCCAAGAAGCATATGCTATAACCTTGCCATTTTTCATCAATACACACCCCAAACCAATCCTTGAAGCATCACAATAAATCACAAACCATTCTAACCCTTCCGGTAAAGCCAAAATAGCAGTGGAATAAGCTTGTGTTTCAAAGATTGAAAACTTCTTTCACATTCATCGGTCCAAACAAATTTTGCCTTCTTTTGTATCAATTTTGTCATAAAGGAAGAAATTGAAGAGAAGCCATTCACAAACCTTTGGCAGTACCCCGCCAAGCCCATGAAACTTCTAATATCCGTTGGATTAAAGGGCCTTGGCCAATTTCTTATCACTTCTGCCTTCCTAGGGTCCACTTTAATTCCATCACCTGACACCTCATGCCCTAGGAATGTAACCTCCTCAACAAAAAATTGCATTTATCAAATTTAACAAACAACCTTTCATCCCTCTAAATTTGCAACAATACGCTCAAATGTTTCACATGCTCTTCTTCACTTCAGGAATAAATCAATGTGTCATCTATGAAGACTATCACAAACATGTCAAAGTAGGTTTTAAAGATCCTATTCATGAGATCCATAAATACCACTGGTGCATTAGTTTAAACAAATGACATCACTAAAAATTCAAAATACCTATACCTAGTTCGAAAAACTGTCTTGGGAATATCACACTCCCTCACTCCCACTTGGTGGTATCCGAACGAAAGATCAATCTTAGAAAAATGATCAGCCCCTTGTAGCTTATCAAATAGGTCATCTATCCTTGGTAGAGGATACTTGTTCTTTATAGTGACCTTATTGAGTTTCCACTAGTCGATGCACATTCTAAGTGAACAATCTTTCTTTCTAACAAGTAATACCGGTGCACCCAAAGGTGACTTGCTAGGCCTTATGAAACCTTTCTCCAATAAATCCTTCAATTTGTCTTTCAACTCTTTTAGCTCCACCGAGGCCATACGGTAAGGGGGAATGCAAATAGGTTGTGTATCGGGGAGAAGGACTATACCAAATTCTATTTCCCTTTCGAAAGGAACACAAGGAAGCTTATCGATAAAGACATCAAGAAACTCATTGGCCACCAAAACCAACTCGATAGAAGGGACTATAGACTCAATATCCCTAACCCTTACAAGATGGTAAATGCAATCGTTAGAAATAAATTTTTGGGCCTTAAGATAAGAGATGAACCTACCATTAACAACTGAATTATAACCTTCCAACTCAAGGATGGGCTCATTAGGAAATTGGAACCTAACTTTATGAGTTCTACAACCAATGGAATCATGATATGCATCTAAGCAATCCATACCAAGAATAATGTCAAAATCCACCATGTCAAGTTTAATAAAATCACAAGGCAAGACTTTATGCAATATAGACACGGGACAATCCCAGACTTTTCTAGCAAAAATAGACTCACCAACAGAGGTAGATACCTCATAGGGTTCACACAACAATTCAGAGCTCATATAAAGTTTATTGGCAACAAAAGGATTAATGAAGAAAAGAGTGGCACTCAGATCTAATAAAATATACACATCATAATAAAAAACCTTTAACATACCGATGACAACATCGAGCACCTTTTCCACTCTTTGCCTTCCTTGGAGAGCATAAAATTGATTATGTCATGGAGCACCCTCTTGTTGGCATCCCTTTGCATTTTGACCCAAATGAGCACTTAGCCTCGAGGACGACCATCCTTACCATTGTTTTGAGAATAAGGGCAATCAATAATCTTGCGATCTATTTTTCCATACCCACAACAAGCATTTTGAATCCCTCAAGCATGGGCCACCATGATTTCTTCCACACCTTTGGCACCTTGGGAGAGTCATCCCACCATTGCCACCTTGAAACCTTGGTTTAGGCACCCTATCATTAGCAAACCTTTTGTTTGGAGCATTAGAGGACCCTTGACCTTTGAATTTCTGACCTTATTTGAAGCGACCACCCTTAGCACCTTGAAAGCCACCATCAAATCGAGCCCTCTTGGTCTCTCTGCTTTTCCTCTTCCTAAGCTTCTCCCCTTCAAGTTGTCCAGCGTACGTCATGAGTCGAGACAAGTCCATGTCACACACAAGCATAATAGTGCGATATTCGATACCCATGACACAAACTTGTTCATTCTTGCCGTAGGATCGACAATCAAGTGAGGAGCATACTTTGAGAGCTTGTTGAAGTTGAGGGAATATTTCCTCTCCTCATAAATCCTTGTTTGAGATTTATTAATTGCATCATCTTTGCCCATCTCAATTCACTAGGAAAGAATCGATTGAGGAAGCCGGCTTTGGATTCCTCCCATGGGATGTGATCATTGTTCCCCTTCTCTAGCTTCCATTGAGTGAACCAAATTTGTGCAATGCCCTTGCGTTTGTAGGCTGCAAGTTACGCCTTCTCCTCCAAACTCACACCTATAATAGAAAGCACCTTATATATCTCAGCAATGAACTCTTGGGTATCTTCCTTCGCTTTGGAACCATGAAACTCCGAAGGGTTCATCCTTGTAAAGTCCCTCACCCTTGAGGCCAGAGTAGGAGCATGAGGATCTTGGGATGCTTGGTTCAATTAAGTAGTCACGACATGTTTTCCAACATGGTAATGACATTTTGGAATTTGACATGTGTAACCCCTCCTTCTTGGAGAGCTTGATGACCTAGACCCTCCTTGGGTGTAAGCCCTTCATGGTATTTCTCTTGGTTGCGACATAATCTAAAGGAGCAGAAGAGTGCATGACATAGATCATGAAAAAGTAAACCATTTCCTAAAACACCTCATAGCCTCCTATTCATTATTTTGGCACACTTCACAAGCATGAAAAAGACTCTACTTCATGCAAAGTGTTTGATTTATGAGAATCATTAACAACCTAGTGCTCTTATACTAAGCTTGTCACTACCTAGGAGAGGAGAAGAAGGGCGAGGGTTCAAAGGAATTGAGGATGAACTCTTGAAAAGTTGATTGTCAAACTCCATACTAAGTATGTAAGGCTAAACTAAAACATGAAATTGTCTTTCCATATGGTCCTATTTATGGTAATAGAAAAATTGTGAATACATTGAGTCCCCAAGCATGTTTCTTAAATGTTTTCTTAGAAGTTATATACGTTCTATGTATTTTCAGGAGTTATTGCATAAACCCTATGCATTATGTTATAAAAGATTGAATGAACTAAGGGATTAAGTTTAGAGCCTTGATTTGAGACTGTTGATTGTGATGTGAGCATGATGATATGTTGATAGAAATTGATGGTCCTAAGAATCCCCATTATTGAACTCTAAAGATTGGTCTAATTGATGATCCTCTTAATGATCGGTCTAAGCTCCTTTGAAAGACATGATTGAGAATTGAGTTGATTAGATGATTGAGAGGCCGAAAGGCCCAATTCTGATAGAACTGATGGATTGCTGAGATCTCCTTATGAGACTAATTGATCTGATAGATTAAGATGGATTGTCTTATGAGCATTGAGTCTTGGGAGGAGTATTAAGTACCAAAATGAGTAAGAGTAATCCCAACTCAAACTCATTAACTACGTTTCCAAGTATAGGTGAGGGTTGAACAGTTAAATCAGATGTTCCCTCTTGATTGGAAGTATTTGAAATAATGACAAACTTGATTGATCAGATCCATTATGAATCCCACTCGTTCTTTACTTAGCAAGTATAGAGCGATTGTGGCAACATCCACGAGACTGTTGTACAATCACTGGCTCATAAGCGATTGTTGTAAGATAAGAGAAACTCCTACAGAGGTTCTATATTGATAGTACTTTTATTGGATTTGATTCAAATTTGATGGGATTGGATAGTATTTATTGGTCATTGTCTTCTCTTTGTTCATGCTTTAGATAGACATTTAACATTTTGATTGAGTATTTTTTGAGTTGATGTTATTCTATATTGTTCTACAAATATCTATTTCACTCAGCCATTTTACATACTCGTACAGTACACGTACTGATGTCCATTTGGACTGCATCATTTTATGAGGTAGATATAGGTACTAGAGATCATCAATAGGCACACTATTGAGGATCTATTGCAGTTAGCTGAGTTAGTAAGCCATCCCCTACTTCGGAGGATTCTCATTTATATTTTTATTTACCTTTTACAGTCAAAACTTAGACTTGTTTTATTTTGATTTAAGGTAGTTGTAATGTACCAGGTGTTTATAAGCCTATACTTGCGTGAAAAGATAATGTTCAAATGAATTTCTATTGAGTTAAGTAAAATTTAAAATGAAGGTTATCTTAGCAATTAGCTTGGTTTAGATATGTGATTATTGAGGTGGTCTTGGAAGGGTAATTGGTTTATCCTTGGTATAATATTTTGAGTGCAATGTTTTGTGAAGTTAAGACTAAAAAAATAAAGTTCGGTTTGTATTTGGAATTATTTGAAATGAAGCTATATGTGAAGGTTGCGTAATTGACTTGTTTGAGAGTAATTCTTCTCCCATTGTTGCATGGCTTGCATGGGCACCCTTTGGCATTCCCTTAGCACGACTTGAGGCCGTCCCATACCATGCCATAGCACCATGGGAAAGGATAATGCTCCCATACCTAGGTCTCATGCCTACTCCCTTATTTTTGGCATCTTTCTTCTTTTTAAAAGTGAGTCAAAAAGCCCCTTTGCACCACCTGATTTTATTCCCTTTCCTGCACATGTTTTTGACCACTTTTTAGTGATTAAACGACCCTTATAACCTCCTCAAAAATTAGTGTAAATAACCCCCTCTACTTAGTCTCTTATCACTCTTCAATGAAACTAAATCCCCTAACCTACATTGCTCTCTGAAAACTCTCTCAATACTTTGCCGAAGTATTCTTCAAGATCTCCACCGAATCTCCTAATCTTCACAAGGATAATCAAGCAAGGTATGTGGGTTTGATTCTTAGTTTCCTTTCAACCAAGAAGTCCTCTTCATAAAACTAAATTTAGAATTATGAATTTTCAATAGTTGATTTATGTATAATTGCATACTAATTGATATATTCTAAATTTATGGTTATTCATATATTTTATGATTATTTATGAATATTTATCAAGGCTTTATATAATTTAATTCATACATTTCAGATTTGCACTATTTAAGCTAACATATATTTTCAAGTCTTAGATCAACAAATGAGTTATTGTGATTTTATTCTAAAATGTTCCTATGAGTATTATAACTTTGTTTGAATATAAAACTTATGATTTTAAGGTTATTGAACCAGTCCCCAATGTGATTTAAGTTGAGTTAAAAACTTTAGATATTTGGCTTTCATGGCGTAATATGGACTTATGATTTTGGACAAGAATAAGTAAATAAATGAATGAGATGTCATTGGGTGACTTAAGACCCATTCAGTTTCATTTTTAATCTTTGTTAAGGAGCTATCCTAATTACAAGTTTGAATATGATTTATTTTACAAGTTATGACTTTCAAACTAAACTAAGTTTTGATTATTTCTAATATGCATTATCCATTTCCATGGGATTTTTACTTGGCACAGAATGAATTAGGAGTGGGACTCGACCTAAGGGGTGTTATATAAATCTTCTAATCTCATAGCTACGTGCCACCATAGGATATTTTGATTTTTCCTTTTAGGCTTTCTAACTACTAGATCCATTTAGTATTTCCGTTTCTGGAGTTATACCCTGACAAGTTGACTCACTCATTGGCTGGTGTGGAGTATGACATCAGTATTGCATATTATGGCTCATATTATTTTGTCGATTATGGTCTTATTCCAACACTTATTTGCTTATGTGCTTCTCTATGCATTTTCATGGCATTACCTTATGCCTTACTTTGGAACTAAATATATTGTTTAAGCTTGGAGGTTGTCATATTGGGTAAGTATTCTTTGTCATATATTAATTTGTTGCATTGTGTAACACCCCACATCTTGCCATACTAATACTATGCAAATGAATATGACATGGTTTGGTTAAACTAGTGCAAGTTTCCAAAAGTGTTTGAATCTCGCGTTAATGGGCTATATGTGCGTCTAGCGCTTACGAGGGTTGAGTGTATACATGTTTTTTTTCGAAATGAGGAGATTACGGACTTAAAATGAAGTGAGAGAATTGAGGTTCTTGTAGGACTTATAAGCAAGGAGGTGAGTCAGCTACTTGCTTAGCTCGACGGAGACGAGACCCGATGTCGAAATTGTCCAAGTTTGATTGTAAATAAAATATGTGTTAATAGGGTAACTTTGGCCCATATCTTAGAACCATAGATGGACTATATGTTCAGCCCAATAGTGGTATTATAAATGGCCCAAAGACTTTACAAAATACTTAGCAAATTGGGCCCAAGCCAAGAAGCACAAAATCTGAAAAATTGGCAGCCCAAGCCCACTT